>JAQGAF010000694.1:0-42960 GCA_034687865.1 Kryphioiulus occultus | reverse complement strand
TTCAGTAATTTTGTTAGCTCCTAATTGATTTTCTGTTTGAATTACCTGTCTTGAATATCTTTTATTGTTGCTCCCTGGCTTTGATTTAGATTGTGATTAAATTCTTGGTTTTTACCTACCCTGGGATCCATACAAAATGGATCCCACGTAAGGACCGGTACCTACATTAGTTTATATAACATTTGTTTAGACAGGTTCTACTATCAGGGATTTGGTGGCCAATGTGAAAAATGTGAACATTAGTACCATTGTGTGAAATTTATGAGAAATTAATAAAAAAACTAGCCTAAAACTGAGGAATTCCCCTCCATGCAGGACCTTAATTTTATCACTAATGTACTAAAATGTGAACATTTGTGCACCTGTGTGAAAAACGTGAACAGTTATTCACTTGTGTGAAAAGTGTGAGAAATTGTGAAAAACTGAGCATAAACTTGATGTTTTCTTCTCCATTCAGGACCTTTATTTCATAAATAATGTACTAATTGCCTGATGCGTTCTGTTGAACATTACTTCTGATAATCTTTTAAAATAAGTCTTTAAAATCATTTCCGTGAAAATTCAATGGAAATCCATTTTTGGTCGGTTTTTATTTTTAATTTCGCCTGTGGCGATCTTATTGGGTTTCTACCGGTTATGGAAGTTATGAAAAATTTATGAAATTTACAACAGGGTCATGGAATTTTTGCCTTTGCATTTATTCGCAGAATATAAATTACAGTTTAAATTCTTCATTTGTCACCTGTTTCCGCAAAAGAATTTCGCCTAGGGCGTTTTTTGGCCAATAATCTTGTCGCCACAGTGGTAGATAATGTTTCTGAAAATCGCTATTTAGTCATGACATAAAACTTGAACGGCCCCGTATTATAATTGGAGATATGGAAAAGTCATGGAATCTGCAATACCAAATCCAGTATCCACCCATTATTATTACTGAAGATGGTTTTCAAACGAATTATAGCACGCATTTAATCGTTAAAATAAATTTTCTAAACCTGGAAAAATCATGGCGAATCATTATAACGTGACCCTTCGTTCTATGGTTTTTTCGACACTGCCTATTTATCGTCCGTGGCAGCTAGTGCATGATTCAGAAACTTTTAAGACCATTGAAAGTTTTCTGGGGTTGATGGGGGATTTGGGAATCGTCTCTGAACTGCCCAAGAATGGGGATCCTCTACTGAAGACATCCATCCACTTGACAGTCTTACTTTCCTAGATGGATTTGCTCGGCATAAAAACAAACCTTCAGTGCTACCGCGGGTGTATTTTGAGTGAAAATAAACCGAAATAAAAAATAATCGGCACCGAGCTAGCGAAATCCATCGCCAGTCGGAAATTCCTCTCTAGATAAACACATTCTTGAGGAGTCTTCGAGAAAAGGGCTTGTCAAAGAAACACTTCGCCATTTGGAGCAACACACACTCGTGTCTCATTGTTGCTTCCCAAACGCCTCACAATGGCAATGGTGGTGGCAGGGCTGGCATTTTCAGTCAATTCCGTGGACAAATATTAGCTTACATGAAAATGTGTAAAAGCCACACGCTTAAACAAATGTCAAACGATGTACCTTGCCTGCCTTTTATGCATTTGCTTAATAATTTCTTTGAACACTTCAACTTGGGTTACTCCTGGAGAGAGTCAGGTCGGAAACCAAGGTTGATGTACTGCATGCAGACCTTCTGAGGATGTGCTTGAAAAACGCAAAAAGGTTGTCGGCACGATGTGTTTGAACGAACAGTGATGATTTCAAATTCGTAACTTGTTTCTGTCTTGAAAACCTGGAAAAGTCAGGGAAACAGTGGTTAGGATGGTCAGGGAAATTTGATTCAAAACATGGAAAAGTCAGGAAAGTTTGTTTTAAGACCTGAAAAAGTAAGGGAGAAGTCAGGGGTGTTGAATTTGTCAGCTCTGTGAAAACCCTGAAATATATTAATGCTTCATTTGCTGGCAGATACGAGACAAATTTCCCTAAGTCGGAATTTTTAAGGTCAATAATTACGGTATGTGGTGGGGTGGTTGGCGGTGAAAATGATGACAACTGGAAAGGGGATATGACTTGAAATCACGTTTATGATAACATAAAACTTTACCGTCTTCATGTTATAAAAGGCATTGAAGATTTTTATAGTCATGGAAAAGTCAATGAATAGTCATGGAACTTACATACCAAATGGGTCATGCATGAAAACCCCGTCATATGAATTGAATGTATTTTGATGGATCCTGGATTGTTTTTTTTTCATTGTTATTCAGTTTTTCTCCTTCAAATTAAACATTGTAATCGGAATTGGCTGGGGAAAATAACCCAGTTCCACTTTTAGCCTTTTCTTCAAAGAAGTACTGTCTAAGCAATAATTTGCCAACTGTTGTCTGTTCGTGACTTCCTCCCACTTAACATCATATCTTGTTTGGAGTACGAACTGAAGTTATACAGTATTTCAGTATTAGTGGAATTCCTCAGGGTTAGTGTTATTGCGGAGAAATTGCTGATATTTACACAGCAAATTGAGACCCGAATATAGGCCGCCTGTATGTATAACAAACAGCTTGTAAACTCGGCGTAATATATTCAACGATTGCCATCCATCGATCGTTTAGGTTAGTTGGGGGCCCCCAGGTAAAAACGTTTTCTTTTCATTTCGATAGACCTAGAATGTATTTACTTAATCGATTCGAAGGATTTTTAAGTATTTTCGTTGGAAACGCAGCGTGCTTAATTTGTCTTGTTTTCATTTTTATGTCAGTTGCCAACGTAATTTTCCTACTTTTCTCCTTAAAGTTAGTCTTAAAGTTATAAGATCCACACAGTACCTTGCTTCTTCCTAAAGCGAAGCCAATCGTTTAAACCAGCCCTGTTAATGGTTTAATTACATAAAAGAATAAACTACACTAATTGGACCGATTCATTATCATTAAGTGTGTTTAAGGAGCGTCTAGGTTTTATGCCCTTTTAAGACACGGATTTGAAAATGTTAATTAACTTAAAAAATGCTGCGCTGGAATAAACCGTTTATTAAACCCAGATTCGAGAATGGGCCATAAAACACAGATTTTATAATGTTAGAAATAAATTTAAGGAGTACCAGTAGAATAGACTGTTTTATTAGTGTTATTAACGACATCACCCTGGATTTAGGATGCTAGATTACATTTCCAACATAGTTAGCGGAGCAACATTTATGTGGCCATCCAGTTTTGCAAAAATTTCGCCTATGGTGTTTTTTGGCAAATGATCATGTCATCGCTAATGTACATGTAGTGGGTGTCTGAGAAAATCACTATTTTGTTATGACATTAAACTTGAAGTCATGGGAAAGTCATGGAATTTACAATTCCAATTCCATAAGTCACACTATTGTTTTGAATAACACGCGAAGTAATGAAACATTGGCTGATGCATTTTGCACTGCATTTGTAAATTAACTGCAGAAAATGATATCAGAGTTCAAATAAATTTATGATTCGTTAGTGGATCAAGCTTGTTTAATAATTTTCGTGTATCGTTATTGCAATCTTTAATCATATTTATTTTTTATTTTTAGGTAAGATATTTCTATTCAGTCACGACAACAACTTGTTCATGACGACAAATTGCCAACTTTTCTGTGTGGTGAGCATTAAGACGATTTTAATTTCGTTTATAATGAATGTTTTCAACTTCAATGCGCTGTTATAATCTTCTTAGTCAGGTTTTGAAGCAAAACTTCGCTACTCCCTAAGTATATTTTGTAGTTTGCAAGTTTGTTGAGGTTTACTTAAACGTGGTTTAAGATGAGTATCACGTAATTGGCATCAACGTTTTGCGCATAGTTTTTATGTGCTTTTCAGCTTTATATGCGAGACAATATGGCTTATTATTGGAATTTGCATTTTGCATTTAGGGGTATAGTCGGATTATTTTTATTTACGTAGGATTTTTAGTGTGGCTCTAGACTGTTGTATCTGGTAGTTCAACGTCAATATTTCTCCACGTATTCTCCGTGTTATTGCTAATTGCCAAAATTCAAAAGTGCACTTTTTGCGCAGTTTGGTGCGTGTGATTTTTAAAGTAATTACCGGGGTATTAGAATTAGGGTTGCACCTAGCGCCATTTTTTTTTTTTGCGCGGTGCAATTATTGGGGTCTCATAGTCTTAGCTATGGATGGTAATCCTTTTAATCTTATTATCCAGTGCAGGGAGCCCTATAACTATTAATCTTCATTGTTGTTTGCCGAGAAAATCCTGATGCTATTGCCGATGGCATATGGGCTCGAAACTGGCTTGATCAATATTGTTGAAATGTTAATGCAATTGCTTATCTTTGCCGAGGCTTAAACCCTAATTAGTAATTAGAACGGGTTGCAGCTCGGGTTTCTTAACTCTCCAATTAAAAAGGGAAATTGCGTGCAGCGCCTCTTAGAAAATCTTCAGCGAAAATTTTCTTGTAAAAAGAACATAAAAATCTAAGTGTAGATGAATTAGGTTTCGTTATTAGAGCTTCGGTATCAGATTACTCAGAAGTTGGAAATCCATTGATACACTTGATTTTCAATCAAAAGGCTCTTTACTGGAGAGTCATATGCCGTTGAAATTGGCTAAGATGGGATTTTGAAGTAAGATGTTTTAGTTTTTAAATTCCTTGCTCAGGTTACTTGCAAAGTAAGGCCTCCTTGATGTATGCTTGGTATAAATGACTACCTCTGACTACCAGTCATGGATAAGTAAGGAAATGAGATTCAGGGCATGGCATTCATGGGAAAATCATGAATTTTACAACAGGGTCATGGGAGTTTTGTCTTTTTCATTGTCACAAAATGCAATTTTGAGTTTAAATTCAAAATTTGTCATCTATAAATTTCCAATAAACGTTCTCCTACGGTAATTATGTATCTGAAAATAGTCCTGAAAAAAATTTTTGAAGTTATGAAAACGCCATGGAATTTGCCATACCAAATCCAGTAGACACCCGGAAGTAGATACAATGTTTACCTGCAGAAATTGAAATTTACTTGCATCGCTTACAATTACATGTACTGTAAAATACAGAGCATGTAACTAAGTGACTTGGTTTGATGTATGTAAGTTAATTTCAATTTCTGCATGTAAACATTGTATCTGGTCACCAGTGCTGTATAATCCACTACATGTAACTGTGATTTGGTTTAAGATATGTAATTTAATTTCGATTTCTGCATGTAAGCAGTGTATCTATCTCACAAAGGTATTAATTCAAATAACGATTAGTGAACAAATTAACCCAATTTGAGCAATTTCGCGAAATATTCCACGCAAAATTTCTCCAGAATTAATTATAAACCGATTACTTACGGCTCAACCCTTATCACATTTGCTTGTTATTTCACACGACAATTTCATTCGCCAACCCCTACGTCTAGCTGGGATAAAAAAAATCTAGGTGCTAACGAGCGATTTGATATTATAACACGATGGAGGATTCATGTACAGCACGTTTCTGGCGCATATCCTAATATATCCTTTTCAATTTAATAAGATGTGTTCATACGTTTCCAGCACGGAGCAGATGAGATTTTCATTGCCATTAATCCAGCAGTTGCGAAAAAAAATATAAAAAAGCACGAAATAAGCCGAGAAAAAAGGAGAAATCCAACGACGTCGTCTCCCCCTAATCACTGCAGCTTTTCTGGAAATCATTTCTGAACGTGAAAGTGAAAGTGAAATCGTGAGATGATATTAAATATCCCTTTTTCCAAGACTATTTTTATACCATCAAGTTCGGAATTAACGAGGATGTCTGGAGACTGACACAATCACTTTTCAATATCCTTTCAACGTTAGCGAAACAATTATGCTCTAATAGTACTGAGAAAATTCCGGAGTTTTCTGAGGTAACATTCTTATTTTTCTATGTTCAAAAACAGATTTTATTGATCAAATGTGTGCCACGATTTATTAAAAGTAATACTAAGTAATAATAATAACGAAACGCCTTTAACGAATTTTTGTTAAAAACAAACATCTTCCAATGAGGGATTTTACGAACATTTCTATGCAAAACTGCTTAATTTTCAAAATTGTTTTAAAAATGCATTATTCGTTATCTAGTTGGTATTTTAAAAAAAAAATCTCGAAATGTTTTTGTTTTTTGGAAATAATATTAAATATGAAAGTATTTGTCGAGGGATTTTTTTATGAAACTTAGGTCACCAATAATGCAGTTTTAGACCGTTTTGCAAATTTCAGAAATATTAACATTGATAGAAATTAACTCCATAGACGAAATTTGAATAAAAGTATACCAAAAATAACGGATTTTAGGTGTAATCTCTCAAACGTTTTTCATATATGTAGTACAGTGTGTTATCAAAGGCAACACTGAAAGCAATTGTAATTTCTTTTAACTAAATTACCAATAATTCATAAAGAAATTATCTAAGGAGCGCCACAGGCACAATTTTTTTTAAAAAAAAATAATCCCAAATGCTGAATATCAGCTGGATGGTAGAATTGCTTATCAAGCAACCATTTGTATGCATTGTTAAGTAAGGTGGAACTTGTTTATTGTAGTTAGATTTTCGGACATATACAGTGTGTCTCACGCAAATGGAGCCAGGTTACTTTAACATTCACAACCCACTACATGTATATCGACTATAGTGAAGGAATAGTTGAAAAAGGAGTTTTTGAAAAAAAAATAATCACAAATGCTGAATATCAGCTGGATGGTAGAATTGGTTATCAAGCAACCATTTGTTAAGTAAGGTGGAACTTGTTTATTGTGGTTAGATTTTCGGACATTACAGTGTGTCTCATGCAAATGTAGCCTGGTTACTTTAACATTCACAACCCACTACATGTACATGTATATCGACTCTAGTGAAGGAGTAGTTGAAATTACCTCAATAAACCTAAAAAAATATCGAAATGACATACAGCACCAACTTCAAAAACACGTTGTACGAACGCAGTACTGGGGTATTCAATATTGCTTTTTTTTACTTTGATTTAGCAATTACTCCGCAAACGTTCAACCTACACATTCAATTCCCAAACCCACCAGATATGTTTCTTCCACAAGCAGAAGGAAAAGCAGTACTAGGTGGATGGTATACTCCTAAAATAATGGAGTGATCGGCCCAGAAATTCGCAATAATAAGCCGTGGGGCTATTTTAATCAATAGCAGGAGTATTTGAGTAACTGATATCCTCAAGTCCTAATGAACGGTGATGACAAGAATAAGTTTGCAGCGGAGTAATTTCCCCAAATACGATGCCCTTAAGACTATTCAATCACATTACGTTTCACTTCTCGTGATTAATTATGAGGAGGGTGACAGTAATCATCTTCGTAAGACTAGGGGAGTATTAAAATTAATGAATGACGATGGGAACTCTCCCAATGACGGGGATCTGCTGCATATCCCAGTCTATTTTACCATCGTTGTCGAATATGAGAATTTTTGCAGTTTTGGTAGAAGAGCCTTCACCATACGTGTATGCCTAAGTGGTGTAGTCTTTACATGACATGTGGGACTTGGATCAAGTTACTTGGTTTGAATGTTTTGAATCAAACAACTCCTTGATGAGACAGGTTTACATGCATGACTTAAACTAAGATTCTTGGGTTAACTTTACTTTTAAATCTGCATGTAAACAAGTCTTATCTACGTTTAACTTTGTTTGAATGTCTTGAATCAAACCACCCTTTGCAAATTCTTAAATCAAGTTGAAGTACCAAAGGCAGGTTTAAATGTAAGACTTAAACTAAGATTTTTAGAGTAACTTTACATTTAAGCTAGCATGTAAACCTGTCATTTATACTTTTACTTTGTTTGAATGTCTTCTTGGTTGAAGTATCTTTAGCCTGCATGAAACGTAGTGATTCTAAATTTTACCCTATATGATAGGTCTGATTTGAGATCACTTAGCATACTCGAGCATAACTGAACAATATAGGCTCCTAATAAGTTGGGTTCCTGTTCAATTCAATTCAAAACTCAACACCCTACTATCAGTCAGTGAATACCGTGTGGAAGGTGGTGTAATCCATTAACCCTGTTTAATCATGGTTCTCAACAGCTGAAGCTTATGCTAGTTTCATCTTACTTTCTTCATAATTCTGCATACATGTATATCAGTTCAATATATTTCGTCTTTTGTTATTCAATAATTACATTGAGCTTTAGTGGAACTTTTGGTGACGCTGTACTGCTCCAAATTAATGCTGTTATCTTCAAAGACGGATGATTTTGTTCATGATTCATACAAGACGTAAATCTTAATACCTGATAGCGCATTTGCATCCTCGCAAGGTTTTAGCCAAGACGAAGTACATGTAATTGTTATCAAAAAATTATTTTATTCGATTTGTAACATCTTACATTGACTTTTTTTTAATTAGAAGCCTGCAAATTTTTTTCATCTTTTATCAAAGACGTGTGGAAACGTTTATGAATGCCACTGTCTAAAAATATGTCCCAAGGTGTTTCTTTCACATTTTTTTACGGCTTGGGATTCTTCTATATGTGCTACAAACTTCAATTTATCGCTTCATTGCGTTAGATGGCACTTCTTTAAATGAGTTTTTTAATTATGACAAGTTATTTTTGATATAATGAAACAAGTTATCTATTGCAATTTGAAAAATCTCAACACTTGGGACTTTGGACTTCATTGACAAATTGTCAGTTAGTTTTAAGAGAATAATAAATCATCCTGAGTACCAACCTGGAAAACACATTGCATTTTGAATTTAAACTTACTTGGATTTTTGCAGCATCAAAATTTTGTTTTTTCGTTATGTTTCTGAGAAATCAACACGAAAATGGGTGACCCGTTAATCAATTCTATCATTGCCCTAAATTCAACATTTGTTATTAAGTTATTCTAAAAATTGTGAACGCAGCGCTATTAAATGGTTATTATTTTATACATTGTTGGCGATTTAGTTTAAAAAAATTTAAATCGCCATCAGTGTTGCCTTTGTTAGTAGTAGTTCTGGGAAACTTTTTCGAGAAATTACACCTAAAATCCGTTTTTAATATTGCAGAAATTTTCTAAATGGTCTAAAACTTGTTAGTGATCTAGCTAGTTTAAAAAACTTCAAGAATTTCTTTCGTTTTTATTATTTCCAAAAAAACGTTTTTATGTAAATATACTGGAAATCCATTATTTATGATAGTTTTTCGAATAAATGTTCGTAAAACCCATCATAGGGATATGTTTGTTTAGTAATGTGGCCTAAAAACTTACCCTTTAAAATTCCTTATTACAGGGTGGCTACTCGACGTTGACATCGTGAAAGTAATGCAATCAAATTCGGTCATAGAAGTCATGGCAAAGTCATGACATTGACATCAGGGTTATGGTATAGTCATGACATTTACAATATGGTCATGGAAGTTTTGTCTGTTTATTAATTCACACAATACAAATTTGCGTTTAAATTCTTCATTGGTCACCTATTTCTGCATAGTCCCACATACTACTAGGCATGGCAAAGTTTTTTTTGTTGGGTCATGGAATTTGCAACACTACATCTAGTTGTCACCCTGTATTATTACTAAATATTCATTCAATAGAATCGTGGCACGCATTTAATCGTCATAATGTATTTTTTGAACCTGTAAAAATCGGAAAATGACCCTGGAAAACCTGGAAAACTCAGGGAATTTCTTTTTCAGAAATTAGTAGCCACCGTGTAGATGGTTAACTATTTATTTAATTTCCGTTTGCAGCCCATCTAATTGTGATATCTTCTCAATTCTGGTGGTCAGCTGTAAGTTTGTTGTGCTTTATAAGCTGGTAATTTATGAAGTTGAAGGTAATAACCCCCGCCTGGGGGCTCCACTGGTGCTGAGTCATTACTATCGCTGTGTTTTCCTCCTTCCTAAGGTCCTTAGGGTGTTATGCGATCATAGGGACGTGATGGCAATGACAATTCACCAGCACTTCAGGTAGCCAAATCAAACATAATGGGAATTATTCATTGGGATTAGGGTGGACATGATGTGGCTCAATTTCTCATATCGAGCCAGTGTCTTACAGCCCCTTTTCAATACATGCTTCATCATTGTGAAAGCCCTTCTTTCCTGGAGAATTTCATACAAAGGCTTTGGACGAAATGCCTTTACTTGTGTGGAAATCCGCCATCTTTAAGACAGCTTAGCTTCTCTTCTGTCCAGCTAGTTTTGAGGTTTTAATGTGTGCTAGGATCCCCAATTGCCAGGGAAATTGGATGGAAATGGAGTTGTCAGAGAAGTTGGAAAAACATGAAAATGTCAGGGAAATTGGATAGACGTGGAATTGTTAGGGAGATTGGAAAGACATAATTGACAGGGAAATTTGAAAGTCGTGGAATTATCAAGGAAATTGGAAAGACTCGGAATTGTTAGAGAAATTGGAATGACGTGGAATTGTCAGGGAAATTGGAAAGACGTGGAATTTTCATGGAAATAGGGCAAACATGGAATTGCCACATGAATGGTTACACATGAATTGGAAACACATGAATGGTCAGGGAAAAGTGATTTCTTTTGAAAAAGACAGGGGAATTAACGTATCAATACTGCGTTTTCTTCCACATAGCACATACATGTAACTTGAAACTCAAGGGATGACATACATGTATCAATGGAAATGGGGAATTCCCCTTTTAACTCATTCAAGGAATGTCCCCTTCCGTCAGAAACCTGTTATTGGGTGCATTTTGTCATGGTAAAGTTCAGCTTAGGGATAAAAATAAACCTACAGTATTAGCATGGTCAAATGTTGTGTGAAATTTAATGTAAAATGTCGGGGAAATGACCAAAAAATGTCAGGGAAAGTCGGGGAAATGACCAAAACATGTCAGGGAAAGTCAGGGAAATGACCGAAACAAGTCAGGGAAATCGATTTTAGAATTTGGGTGGGAACCCTGTACATGTCTTACTTGCAGCAATATTGTCGAAAAATCAATAATAAAATTGTCAGTTAAAATAATACTAATGAAATGTGTTGCTCTAGCTCATGTTTATCTATAAAAAGCTGCAATTTCATTACTGGCATCCACATATGTAAGGGTTCCCCTGGCCTGGCAAACACAATGATAATGAAGTTAGATTCGCTTTCATCATGACTTTACAGTGCATCTGCTTTAAATATTAAGATCTATTCTGCATAATTCTCAATCGTTTATTTTCGCAGTTTCCTTTCGAGTTGTAAGATTTCATTTGAGGCCAGCTTATCGTTAGAAATTCGGTCTAGTTGCACGAACGCTTACTTCCCAGCCTAATAAAGATGACATATGCGAATTTGTTATTGCTCCTCGCCGGTTTATGGAGTAATTTCAGATAAATAATCATTGTTTTCCGTACAAATGATTCCGAGTTTCGTAAATACGCTGAGCCGAGGGACCAAAATGTTATTTTACACGAGACGAAGCTTTTGCCAATGTCTAGTAGTTTTGGCAAATGCAATGCCGGCTTACGAGCTGTTTCAGTGAAATTTCAAAGCGTTTTCCACAAAATCCTAATCCACGTACACCCATTTCTTAAATGAACTTTCTCAAAGTTTTACGAGTGTGTGAGATATGCCGCTTGCTTTGAAAACTATCATTTTTATTGCGGTTTAAAGTTATGCTTAGAAAACGTCTAATAAAATGGCGAAGATGATTTCGGAAATCCTCATTTATGTAACGTAATAGCCGAAATATACTTCGGAGTTGAATGGGAAAGCTGTCTGTGCACGCTGCTGTCTTATCCAATTTAGACTTAAACTAAGACCAAGATGCTGTATAATACAGAAATTGGTTTAGTGTTCATTAGACCAGTGATTCTCCCAAAACCACTTATCGAAATGTCCATGTTGCCCGATAGTAATTATCAGAAAGTTCTCGCAACCTAAAACTACTTATCAGAATGGTCTTTGTTACCAAAAACTTACCAAATCCTTTTTTGTAAAAAAAATTAATCCCTAATTTATTTTGTTACGTACTGACTGATAACTTGCTTCAGAGTAAGCTTGCTTCTTACTCCTCTGTTTAGTGGCAAATTGCAATGTGTACTCCGAGGTGTGTACATGTATATTCTAGAAAAATCACCTACCAAATATTGGGTAATTTGCCCAGATTTGGGAAGCAGGACACCAGACGAAATGGATATTATCTACTGTAAATGTTAGTTCAAACAAACAACGAGAAGGTATTTCATTTTGTTAATGAAAGTACTGGTAATTTTTATTTTTAACACGTCATTATGTAACTGCTAAGTGTAAACAACGAGAAGGCATTATATTCTGTTGATGGAAGTACTGGTTATTTTTCACTCGGAATTGTTACTTCATCATTATGGAACTGCTAAGTGCTAACCAATGAGCAGAATGTAATTTTCATTATGAATCGAAAAAACTACCAGCCAATTTTGCCATTAGAATTTGGCGCATGCAAAACGTTCTTCATTATGTATTTTATAGCTTTAGCGTTCAAATAGCTCATTAAATTCTCGTGCATTTAAATCCCATAATGGATTTTCTTGCACCAAAAAGCACTGGCGAATTATCGTTGGTCTTTGAAATGAAAACGTCTGAAAATTCGAAGAAAGTTTATGTACCACAATGCACGCAGTCCATCTATGTTAAAATGCACGTACAGATGCATGCAAAAAATGTCTAGATGTAAGATATGGCAGCTTTTCGAAATGTTTTTTAAATGGCTTTCTTTACTAAAATGCTTTTTTTCCTTTCTTACTCCCCCACGTCTTATCCGGCTATCTTTTATTCTATGTATTTCACATTTTCTCGCTCAAAGTACAGCAGTTCCTTAACACCGTATGTTGATGATGCACTCCGCCAATGTGCCATAATGACGCTATCTTCGTGTCTTATTGCCCCATTCTTGCATGGCCAATTTTGGGGAATTGCATCCCCCTTCATAAATGGGTAAGAAGAAGAATTAGATGCTTCAACGTTTGATTGTGCTGGGGAGTTGCTGCTTATGCCCATGATAATACGCACGTATACCAAGGTGCTTTGCATATTTTAGCAAGCTTGTATACAGCACCCGTAACATGGCCCATACATTTGCCCATTCGGGGTATTTTATTTTGCATTTCATTATTAAAGTGGCAAATTTTAACGCTATTTTGGCATGCATCAGTTATGGCAGGGTTCATACCGTCAGGGAAAGTCAGGCAAATGAAATGTGGTCAGGGAAATTTGGGCATTTTGATCATTAAGTCAGGGAAAGTCAGGCAAATTCATAATGTCTGGAAATTTGTTGTGGCACAACTATTTTAATTGGTGTAAGTTACATGAAAAAGCATTAGAAAAGCTGTATTTGTGTTCTACTTTTTTCTAAAAATTTCGCCTACGACATTTTTTTTATCATTATCATTAACTTTTCTTATGAAAAATTCACCTAAAATGCATGATTTTTGTTAAGAAAAATTAAAGTAGCTAATCTAAATTTGCTGTTTTATTGTAAAAAAATTCTGTTGTGTTATATCTCTTGGTTACATGTGAAATATCAATAAATATAGCGTTCCTTACCTTGGCATGTTATATTTGTGCATTTTCAGTGGTCGGATCAGGGAAATTTGTGTTATAAGCTGGAACGGTCAGGGAAAATTCGGGGAAGTTGAAAATGTCATTTCTGGGGGAACCCTGATATAGTAGTTAAGGACTTTTCCTCACTGTTTACTACTGTAGATAACTGCAGTAGATTTTCGGTACTATTTTCAATTATTTGTAAACTGATTCTGTTTAAGTTCAACACTGGATTTTAAGATGTTTACAATCTGCATATTGATGTTTGGATTAGGCCCCTATAATTCTCACGAATGGGAGCACAAACGAATAAATTTAATCAATGCAAAAGCAGAGACAAAAACCTTCAGTGAACGATGAAAACATACGATGCTTTTTAAGACATCATTAATTGCAAATGCATTCATTTAAATTGGAAGCTTGTCATCCAACGGACATTTTCTTGGCTGTTTTTTGCTGTGAAAACAGACTATTTAACGTTCATTATCGCAAAACTTTGTCATTTGTGTACATTTCGTTTACAAACGCAGCTCAATGAACCTTAGTTTAAAACTCAAGGGGCCAAATTAAATCTCAAATTCTTAATCATAGGAAAAACGACTTAATATTAAGACGTGAGTTGTCAGTGATATGACGCCAGTATCCTTATGTGGCACTATCTTGAAAAGTTGGCCATGCAAAAATTAAATGTATCCTCTGCGAATATTTTATCTGTAAATTTTCGCATAAATTTAATTTTTTTTCGCAAAATATATCTCAAGAAAGACAAAGAAGAAGCAGTCTGAAGAGCTGCATTTTTATATACGATGCACCCTTATAATTGAAAATTCCTTCGTGTATATACGTATGCTCGTGTATTTCAAAGCAGAATTGAAAATAGGATAATAAGATTTATAACTTCTGAATGTTTTTCATGCATGCGCATTAATCAAAGACGATACTTGACGTCGACGTAGATATAAAATTGTAAGAAAAAGATATTAAAAAAGAAAGCCTCGTATATTAAAGGAAAAGTATGCTTGCATTTTAAATTTAGGTCTGATGTACAGTGTGAGCATAAGTTCTTTCATAATTACAAAAACGAATTTTGCAAACTTAGTACAATTTGTTTCACAGGGAGTACCAGCAGGCGGCACTGTAATCGTTAGAATCGAAAATTTTATCTACATGTATTGCAAAATTCTCAAGATGGCCACTGGTATCATGTGACCAATCACCAGTCAGTGTTTGTAACTCTAACATTGTTTTAAAAATTAAATTTTATAATTTGGGTAAAACAGCCCCTGGAAGATAGCAAACCATGCTTACGCTGTTGTACTTAAGGATTGCCATCTTTTGGGGGCAGCACATATTAGGTTTGGCATGATTAGACACAAATATAACAACTGACAGTTATCACAGGTTTGCAGATTTGTACAACCATAAGTGTCCCTCCAGACCTGGGAAACCTGCAAATGCAAGGAAATTGGAAAAGCCTTTAAAAGTCAGGGAAAATGGATTTACTCTGATAAAGTTAGCAAATTTATGAATAGAATTAAAAAAAAAAGTTACTACTGCATTCCTTTATTATTTTTCAATATTTTGTTTCTAAAAATGTTGCTTTAGCTGTCCTAAATTTTTAGTATTGCTAAACAAATTTTTGAATGGCAACATATAGACTAAAACCTATCATTTAAGGCCTAGTTTTTTTAATACTGTACTTTATTGTTGAAATATGTGTATTTTTCACAAAAATTGCCCGCTATATTTACTTCACTATTAATTTCGCTACTAATTATACAAATTCATTTCTTGTGATCTAAATCTCCTAAAATTTTTGCCAACGGCGTGTTAAACTTCGATTTTGTTGTCTAGTATTCCGATATTGTGTGAAATTTCGTGTAAAATGTCAGAAAAATTCCTGAAAAGTTGCCAGTGAATGCCAGGGAAATGACTGCAAGATGTCAGGGAAATCGTTTTTAGAATTTGAGTGGGAACCCTGATCTGTTACAAGTGTTTCCATATATTTTGTCCACTCCTGTACACGAGCATTAAAATGCAAGGAAAAACCATCGAGTGTAGACATTGTGGATGTCCCAGTTTGATAAAATACGAGTTTAGCTCGGTAGCTTAGGCCTTAAGTGCTTAGTAGTGGATAATAGTTTGTAACGTTTACGAATTAGTAGGCCTATGTTGGAGCTTAAGTCGCTATACTTGGCTCACCACAAAATTCATCCTATCACAGATTACTGTGGATTTTTCATTCGATCACATTTTCCACAGCACAAAGCCCAGCGTTGAACTAGGGAGCAGAAAATAGGGTATAACCCAGGGTGCTGAAGATGCAAAAAAAAGAGAAAAATGAGGTGATTTGTTAGGCAAAAACACGTCACGCAATCAGGGATGACAAACGAGAAGGATAGGGATAAAAAAAATGTAGGAGAAAGTAGCGATGATGAATGGCAAATTGACTACCTCCAGAGTGATAGCTACCCCCTATAAAGGGGGTAAGGGTGAAAAATGGGGTGGGAAAAAACTTATCACGTATTGTACAAATACAATCTGCTTTCGATTGTTAAGAGAGCGCATCCGTGAAATATTGAACGTCAAAAATTAATGACATTATCTCGCATTTGCATGTATGAGACTCACTTCCAATTACATGAGCATGAAATCAATGTGCCGCGTATGGAGACATGTCTGCCAGGCACATATTCAGAACATGAAATTTCAACAATGTGTTTTTTTTCTCTTTTTTTTCTTGTTTTTTATTCCTTGAATGTAACTGACAAAAACCAGATTTCGCAGAAAAGCACCCGAGAGCGATCATCAATTCGGTTATCAGATCGATTTTTAAAATTCAACACATGATGCCGTATGCAGGGGTCTACTCAAAACATGGCATTTTATTACATGTGCAATTTGGGATGTACAGGGTGCTGCAGAGTTGATTAGTCGAATTTTATTTGGCGATGCTGCAGCCAAACCACTTTCTGTTGTGTATTAATATTTGTCTTACGTCAGTGGAGGGGTTGCTAGCATTTATAGAGTTCTCACTTTCTGGAAAGGTAGGGAATGGAAGGAAATTAGTCAAAATGTCAGGAAAATTGAGATAGATTGCATCAGCCATTTAATTAATCGTATTACATGTGTACAAATTTGGGAATAAATCCATTTTTCTTATCAGGAAAATGACTGAGAAGTTGTGAGGAAATGTCAGGGAAATTGAGAGAGTTTGCATCAGCCAATTGATTAGTCATCATCTTTTATAGAAGTTTTAATATACCATGTCATGGAATTTTTGCCTTTGATTGATTTACAAAATAAAAACTTATATTAAAATGTATCATTTGTCAACCAGCTTTGCAAAAAAACGGTGTTCTGAGAATCACTGTTGTGATGATATAAAACTTGCATGAATGTTCCTATTCTAATTGGCATTGAAATTTTTTTGAAATCATGAAAGAGTGAAAAGTCATTGAAGTCATATAATTTGCAATATAAAATCCTGTAGGCATGCAGCATGAGTTGCTTACCTATAATAGTCAATTGTACAATTTTTCCACCAATGAGGGTGCCTTGTGCTAAATTGTTATTGTACGTGACATTTCGCAGCAATTATATATGAACCGCAGTCAGCAGTTCTTAATTTGCTGAGGAAATGAAAATCAAGAAGTGTTTACTGAGATTAAGGAGTGGCATGATGTTAATATTCTTGACAATTGCATCGTTTGAAAGCTGTTTGCGATACGTGTAGTAAGGGTATTATGGGGCAGCCGTGTATGAATTCTAAAGTTCTTTGCTTGATGAGAATAATATCGTAATCTTATCTTGGTTGTATTATTTTAATTTAAGCCCTTACTGTAATGTGATGTTGCAGGTTGGCCTACACCATTTCCTGAAATGAAATCGATATAATATCACTGTTACATGGCAGTTTTAATCAAATATTGAAACTCTGAATTGATTTACCGTTATGTATATGCAATATCTAATTAGCATAATTAATCGATTATTAATATTTCATGCTATTGGTCTATCGTTTGTAGACAACGTTTAACATTACCTGGTTCGTCTTTAATTTCTCCCCTTAAGCTGCTCTGCTTTATATTAATGAGATGCTCTGTAATTGTTTATGAATGAGTTCATAACACCGGTTATGGGCTAATACTATTCATGAGCCCTCGTTTTAAAGCTAACTTAAACGGGCCCTAACATTCCCGAACATCTGGCGGCATTTAAGGTCAGTTATTACCAAATAAATTTCCCCTTAAAGCCGAACCAAGCTTCCCATCGTACATACAGTACATGTAAGTCTAGTTATGAACATTGGAAAACTCTACTCGTTGTCTCAAAAAATATCAGCTCATTTTCGTTGTTTTTGTTAGTGGATGATAAATATCAGCAGCTCATATAATTAACTGGAAGTTATTTGGTTATTAAAACAGCAGAAATTGCATTTATGAAGATGTTTGAATTCCTAGCTGGTTACTTTAATATCAAAATTCAATTTTGCCTCGTGCTTTTATTCATGGAGAACCCTCCTCAAGACCCATTTTATCAACACTTTCGACATCGATTTATAATGCTAAATTGTACTCGAAATCGGCCAGTTCGCTCCTAGCTTTCGCGTATAAATCGATTTCTGTATTACAATATTTCATGTTTCTTAAAACGTCTCCAACCGGGCAGTTAACTTTATTAAATTTCATATTTCTGGGTTGGGTCAGGACTGTCGGCCCCTCGCTGTTTTATGGACAATGGTCAGCATGCCTCCGAGCTTGACCACTTCCCAAGGCATGCGTCATCCTTCTGACCCTCGATTTTACAGGGAGTCTACCAGTCATGGAAAAGTCATGAAATGAAATTCACTTCATAGTAGTCATGGAAATATCATGAAATTTACATCAGGTACATGATTGATTCACAAAATGAAAATTTTGTTTAAAATATTTAAAATACGTCATTTGTCATCCGGTTTCGCAACAAATTTCTATGCCAATTTTTGCATCAATATTCATGTCATCACTGTGGTAAGGGATGTTTCTGGAAATCACTATTGAGTGATGGCATACAACTTTAACGACCCCTTATTCTAACAGCCATTAACATAATTTTGTTCTCACGAAAAAGTAATTGAAAAGCCTTGGAATTTGCAATTCCAAATTCAGTGGTAGCTCTGAAATATGCATTGAAAATGTTTTGATGTCATGAAAACGTTAATGAAAATCATGGAATTTGCAATACCAAATCAAGTAGACACCTTGTAGCAGGCGTTGACAATTGTTTGAATTTTTGAAAAAGTCATTGAAAACCTTGGAATTTTCAATGCCGTATGATGATCCAGTAGACGCCCTGTAGTAGGGATTAAAAATTGTTTGAAGTCATGAAAAAATTATTGAAAAGTAATGGGATTTGCAATATCACCAAATCCAGTAGGCACCCTGTCATAGGTGTTGAAAAAGTGATTGAAAGGTCTTGGAATTTGCGGTACCAAATCCAGCAGACAGACACCCTGTTTTAGGGAAGCACTTCGCAGGGGTCGACCATTAATGTCGTGACCCCAAAAACAGTCAGTTTAAAAACCACTGGGTCCCAATTGGAAGGAATCGTGAGCTATTCTTCCATTTTAGAATGGATTTGTTAAATTCAAAGTTGATGAGGAATGGCCGTGCTATCAGCAAAAGTGTTTTGGGATTCATGGCAGCTGTCATTTCAATGAAAGGTTTCACACCAGTGTGATAGAACTAAACTCGTCCATAAAATATGAATTCTGATGATGGGAGGTCCTTTGTTGCCCACCACCAGGGGGCTCTGATACACGTTTAGGGATAGGATATATCAAATGGCGCTGGTTCCATAATGGAGTTATTGTTGCGTCCTCTAGGTGATATGTATAATGGTGTCATTTGGGCTCACTTTGCCACCTGCAGCCATAAATTGCGACCCAGCAAGTTAGGGTTTCCTTTATTAAGTTTGTTGAGGCCTATTTAGAGGCGAAGGCCCCATGCCAAGATGGCGCCTGGTGGGTTGTCATGGCGACTGCAGGCAATTCTCAATTTGAAATAAGATCGTGATCTATACGGTTTGGCCGAGGAAAGATCAAGGGGATGAACCCAGAAAGCCCAAGCCCTTGCTTTTGAATTTTGTCAGTTTCTTGCTTGCTAGCTTTATTCCAAGCCAAAAGTCATTTTTGAATACCATGGAGCTGGCAACGTTGGTTTTCTTTAATGTTTTTGAATATGTAATAACGGTTCCTATATGTATGTGGGTGATCTGCTGCATACTGATATAGTCGTACACGTGCCTTTCTATAAGGTACGTACAGTATATCGTACCACGTTAATTTTTAAAAGTGCTGATCAAACATTTGCCTTTTTTGTGTACGGTGAATTTTTTGGTGAGAGCATATCGACGTGGAATTTTAAAATCTATATGGCGAATGGCTGCTTTTCAATATATTCAAACCGCTCATTTGCTTACCTGAAGTTGCTTAGAGACACCTGTGGTAATTGCTGCAGCCCTCCACTGCAGTCTTAAAGTTGACCCCTATACAATCCCAGGATGTTGGCCAAAATAATGTAATCTAGTTGCAGAAACATGTAGCAAACGTATAAATACTGTACCCGGTATGGTTGTTTTTACCTTCAATTCAGCTTCAGTACTTAGAATTGACTTAACCAGTTTGGAATATGGTCTCCAATGAATTTATACTAAGGTAAGGTACCACCTTACCAAGTCTTTAGATGGCTTTTTGAGGTGTTGCAGGGCTGGGAGAGTGGATACATTTTGATATGTTGGACACAAATGGATACAAAACCTTAGTGCCCCCCCCCCCCATCGTCTAGCCCCCTTAAAAGGATAATAGTAAAAAAATACTTTCGAAATGAGGGTTTTAAACACCTAAGGTACTTGCATGCCATAACTGTACGTTAGATACATTTACCCCCTCGTTTAACCCCCTTAGAGGGGGTATACATAGTTCAGGTTATGTGAGGTTTGGCCAGTTGATCACCAGTTTAACTTAAGTTTAGAATAAATTGGCTGTAACTATTTATAATTTGCTACACAACACATATCAACTCTACTTAAGGAGTAGAATTAAAGGGGGAAAGGCTTGCATTAGTATATCCCTATATTTTAAAAATTGTTCAAATTTACATGTAGTGTTTATGCTGGCCAGGGAAAATGTTGAAATTCACCTTCATCTCATCTACAGGTTTTTAAATAACAAATTATTAAGATGCTGGGCTTTGTTGTCAGTGTTTTACAGCCAATATATACATTGTACAGTACATACCATATACAATATTGCTTACTACGTAAAATGTGGCCAGAGCCATCATCATCTCCATCTAATGGGAGTTTTTTTTTCTAAGTGAGGAATACGTGGCACCCCTTTTAGAATAGATGGGAAGTAGCGTTGTTGCCGAAATCCCCGTGTATTTTTTCTCTTATATTTCAAAAAACCTTTTCCGTAATCCCTGAACTCCGTAATGGGCTTTTGATTCCAGATTTGTGAGTTTGATGCCCGTTTGAGCCCCTTTTATTTGTGGCCTCGCTTTTGGGGCTCTGTATCCGCAATATGCCGCTTTCATAATGGTTCACTTTAAGCTTATTTTTGAATCTCGTTTATCTTTTCGCGAGTATAAAATGCCCCGCGTGCCTCACTTTGAACAGTCCGTCCGTGTACGCCCACGCATTGTTGTCTAAAGTCCATCGATCAGCAATTCTGACCACCAGCTTTTTTTTCCCTTTGCGTGTTCAACGCGCCATTTTCGAGTCCCAACTAAATAATTCCTTAAAAAATCATGAGAAATACATGACAGGGGACTTGTGCTGTAAAAAAACCTAACAGAGGGTCCGTGTCCTTTTATACTTGTGTTCAGAAGACGTGGTGCAACATTCCTCAAAATCGGTCTGAATACCTAACCCAATTTATAACATGATATCATCTGAATGTAAGCAATTTATTAAGCTTTATGACATCATCTGAATACCATCGGAATATGACTCATGCTCGTATGATATCATCTGAATACCGTCCACTTTACGATGTCATATCATTTAAATACCATCCAAATTTGTCATATGATATCATCTAAATACGATCCAAATTTATGATGTAATACCATCTGAATGCAATCAATTTATTAATCGTTTATGGTATCATCTATATAACGTCCAAATTTAAGATATATCATCTGAATATAATACAAATTTATAATTTGGTATTATCTAAGTGCCATCCAAATTTATAATTAGATATTTTCTGAATGCCGTCCAAATTTATGATTATAGGATTATGAGATTTAGGATATAGGATATTTAGGATTGTGATATATGTATAATCAGAATTTGATATACATGTATCATCGTCTGAATGCCATCCAAATTCATCATACGAGCATGCAATATCCAAATTTTATATGATATAATCTGAATACCATCCAAATTAACTGTACAATCATCTGAATGTCATCCAATTTTATGGTTATATCTAAAATTTGGATTATAATTCGTCATTTATCACCCAAAATAATTTTAAATATTTTTGTGTGGCTAGCATCCATCATGTTTTGATCCAATTTTGATTCAAATTTTGCTCCTATCGAAATTTTGTAGTCAATAATTATCTCGTTACTTTCGATTTACATTTAAATATTTGCAAATAACGTCTGAAAATTACGATTGTTATGAATATTTTATGAGAATACTGTATACGACTTTAACATCCCCATATTTTAAATGCATCGAGAATTTTTTACATTAAACTCATGGAAAAGTCATGAGATTTACAATGGCGCCAAATCCGGTTCATAAGTGCAATAAGTGCACATATTGTTCGTAGTATTAGTAACTTATCCAATCACGCTAAGTAACTTATATAATCGCACTTATCCAGGAAATAAATTAAAAAATATTACGTTTTAAATTAGGCTGCTACAATTTCTTAAAACTATAATGAAAATGTGTGAAGAAAAGATTGTACAACAGGTGCCTCTTAAATTTCGATTTTTAGCTCTGCTATTGTTTTCATTTCACCTCTACTGTATTATACCAAACTGAAAGTATACGATGGAATTTCATCCCTCCGTTATCTTCGTTAAGTTTTCCATCTGTTTATCACGTACGAAATTTTAATGACAAACTTGTCAATTTTAATGCGTCGCCAAATGTGACGTCTTAAGTGTGTCGAAATCTTTTCTTTGCCAAGGCATTATCGACTTCTTCAGTTCGGATGCTTTCGAGGGGCAAATTGACTTTAAATCCCGAGTGAATCATTCATGGATCTGGAGATGAGAAAAAAAAACCTCGGTTGAAAGTCGGGTTGTGGGGGGGGGGGGATGCTGGCAATATATTTTCGGGATTAAATTGTAACTTCAGATTTGTTATACTGAGGGAGACGAGCCTGATGCAGAAACGCTGATGACACTCCAATCCAGACTTAACCCTGGTATTTAAATCGAATTTTTCTCACTTTAGTTTCTCCAGAGTGTAACATCCTCAGAGAGAAAGGGATATGGGCCATGACAAGCTGCACGTTTTTTTGTAAATCCATAAATAATACAGGGAGAGCAATTTATTATGAATACTGTAATGCCACCGTGGCATTCTTTAAGCACAGACTAAACGGTTAAGCTTGAGTGACACCCTGTATCTTTCAAACATATTGAGCTGCTTTAACGTAGTCTCATTAGGGTACGTTCTAGTATTACTTGAAGGCTATCACATATCATTTTTAAACACCCCCTCCCCTCCAAATGACGTGTTTAGTGTTTTGTAAAAAAAAGAAGAAAAACCAGGAATGTCACTGACTTGTGTTGCATGTAGATTTACTTGACAGTTTGGTTTAGCAATTTTTTTTTGCAAAATTGCATCACAAATGATGGATTTTTAATCTAAATAATTCATGTATAAAATTTTGAATCTCAGTATTAATTTTAAAAAATACATTTGAACCTCAATATTATTTTTAAAAAAAGCATTGTAACCTCACTTATTTTTTAAAAACTTTGTAACCTCGGTATTTGTACAAAACATTGAAACCTCAGTATTCTAAATGAAAAAACATTTTAAAACCTCAGTATTTTATTTTGTTAAAAGCAGTTTTAAAAGCATTTTTTTTTACAAAAATGTAACCTCAATATGTTCAACATTATTTTAACCTCAACGTGTAAGTTTAAAAATCATTTTAACCTCAGTATTTTATTTAAGACATTTTAACCTCAATATTTTTTTCAAAAACATTTAGCTTTAATATTTTATTTTAGAAAACATTTCAACCTCAATATTAATGACAAAAAGTGATTTATCATTGTCCAACACCCCTCCCAAAGTTGATGACGTAATACTTGATGAAATGTACACGTAACATACTTGAGTTGCAAATTGTTTGGCAGTTTGATTTACGGTAGGTGCTGCCACCAGCGGCACTTCTGGCACTCTTAAATACTCAAGTAAAACTTGAACTCGAGTGTCAGACGTGCCTTATCGTTGTTTCTAAAGCGTTCGTTAAGCATTCCGCTTTTAATTGGTGCCCTGGCTTTTAATTGCCGCACTATTTCAAGGGATCAAAAATCTTGAGAAAGTCTTTCTTCATTTACAAGTCTTGTTGTTTTAGCTCGATGAACTTGTCGCAATAACTTCGTAGGCACTTAAGGAGATAGAGGGAAACATTTTTCGTCAAAAATTAATTATTCCATCGTTATCTAATTTTTGCGTGTTCAGATAGGCGCTTTTAATGTTACCTACAATGCCATGAATCAGATTTAATTAGCGTATGCTGTTTAGGGGAGACGGGATAAGTTACCACCTTGGGGAATTCTTGCTCAGTTTTAAATTTTCTGAACCATTTTTGTTGAGGTTCTGGGCGTAGGGTACCTTCTTACGTTTAATAATTTGTGGGTTGACATTATGGACGCCCCTTGCCGAATTTCCAATAATGCAATAATTATGTTTTGCGTAGAAAGATGAATTGATGTTTTGAGCCTAAATCAGCGTTCATACCTTCAGGGAAAGTCAGGGAAATGTGGACATTTTGCCCAGTAAGTCAGGGGAAGTCAGGTGGAAGTAGAGGAAATTCATAATGCCTGGAAATTTGTATAATTATCTCATGAAAAGCATTAAAAAAAACTGTATTTATGATCTACATTTTCTAAAAATTTCGCCTACGGTAACGGCGTTTTCATTATCATTTCTTATCATTATCAATAATTTTCCTTCTGAAAATTTCGCCTAAAACGCATTATTTTTGTTAAAAATATTTCGACTACGGCGTTTCCGGCATTGTGAAGAATTTTTTAATATTTTAAATAAGTCCTCAAAAATATAGTGTTTGAGATCTAATGGTTTTAACCATTGATGTTCTTATCGTTATTAATATTAATACACTAAAATCCAATATTTTATTAAGACTTTCGCCTGTGGCAGTCTTTTGATTATTAATATTATTATTTCTTCTTACAAAATTGTGGGTTAATTCCATCATTTCGTGATCAGATCTATAATTTCTAAAATTTCCACCATATTGAATATAGAGTTTGGAAAACCTGGAAAAATCAGGGAAATTCAATTGAAAGTTTGGCTAGGCATCCTGACAGATAAATGCGAAAATAGTTGATGGTAGTGTTGCAGATAAAGTTAATTTTAATTACATGCGACATTTTTTATTTGATATGTCAGGGAAATTAATCAGATTTTTTCAGGGAAATTGAGGTGAACATTTTGGTATGATCCATGTAACATCAAACGAGCCTTGTTAGCCATTCGTGTCTTTCTTGAAATATTGATGTGACCAATTTTAATAATCGAATAAGATTATCACGTGACTGAAGCAGCGCCATCCCACGCTTTTTTTCCCCATGGCAAATTGAGCAGTTTTTCTGCTTCATTTAATATTTATTTTTCAAAATCCGTGTGTTGACCCCTAATGCAATTTAACGCTCGTTTCTCGCTTTATTTATTATTCACTATTTTCTTGGTTACCCAGCTAATATTTCATTCGGCTTTCCCCTAATTTGGTCCAATTTGCCATGTCTGTGATCAGTAAAGCATACAGATTTCGCTCAACATCCTAATTTTAGTGACATGCTAGTGTGCTAATCATGCCTTTAATTCATCTGTAAATTTAGCTTGATGAGCCAGCATTTTAATAAAAATGTCCCATTTAGCTGCCCGTAACCGCCAGGCAATTACTGCCAGCCCACGAGCTGTTCGGAGAAGCCTACTTCTGATGGTGTCTGTGCTGGAGCAGGACTTAAACCGTTGTGAACGATCATCTTTGGCTCACCCTCTTTTTCTAACTCTCTCAAACGATCATGTCATTGTTATTTGTTTTATAAAATGTGGATTTAACGCCATCATTTTTATTTTTGGCCCAGTTTTGCACAAACAAAATAAAAAATGATGAATTTTTAAAAATCGGTAAAACGCTATGAAAAATGGTATTTGAACATCTCCTCTAACGATTTATTGGATGGAATATACCAAATCAATGGTTAACGATTTAGGCAATTTTGATGTTAATTGATTTTCAAATTTCAATTATGTTTTGAAAACAGCAAACACGACACTACTCACACTAACATGTACATGTACATGTATGTGTGATGATATAATGCTAATTGATTATACAGTACATTTATTAAAAACAGCATTTTAACTGAGTTAGGTTGATTTGCATGAATATGGAAGTCTTTTCTTTTAATTTTGAAAATTTTCTGGAAAAGTGAGCCAGAAATGGAAGTGAGCTAAGATTGTTGCTTTCTCTATAACGAATGCTGGCAGAACTAATATTTGGGTGGTTTGTGGAATTGTTTTGGGAATTGTAGCCGCATTTTTATCTCCGAATTTGCAGCAGCATTTTTGGTGAAAACTTGGATCATCAAGTGGGGAGCATTCGAGTGATTTGCAGTTTTATTTTACCAACAGCTTCGTATATTTCAATCTTATCTTCGGTGTAACTTTAGTTTCAAGACCTGCATAGGCAAATCTTGCACACAGATTCACTCAGTGCATTTCTGAAGCTTGAAATTACACTATAATTTCATTTGTACGATGTTACTTTTTGGCCTTGTTTCCACAAGCATACATGTTATGTTGACTGCTTAGAAGTTTACCAATACTTCAGTTGTCTTTAAGATATAAAATTAGCTTAACTTCAACTTTAAAAATAGCATCGGACCCAGTATCCTGGTCAGGTTTAGGTTTGAGGATCTGTCCTGTGACATTTCCACGAAATGTGTTTGGTTAACCTAACTTGTTTTCTGTTGCCTTTGACATTGTGATTTTGCGTGTATATTGTTCCAATATTGTTACATTTTGAGGCTATGCTCCAATATCCTGGTCTTTTAGAGGTTTCCTTCAGGCTTGTTTGGTTTTGTGCCCTGGAGAATTCTTCGCATTCCAAACGAAACCCATGACGAATTTCTGAATTTGGTTTAATTCCAGTTTTACGATTTCTGAGGCTTGTCGTCTAAGTGGAATTTGCTACGTTTGGTGTTTTTCGATATTACTCGAGTGAAGGGGTGAGGTCTCCTGGTTGGCTGTTGAATAACCGCACAATGGATTTCTCCAACCATTTACGATCCATTTGCTTATTTTGTGGTCGAATTTCCCCTTGGCTTGACCCCCTATAACCCTTGTAGTCCAGTCGATGGAAGTGCTGACCAACCCCAACGAATCCAATTACACTTTGTGCTCCCCGAGTTAAAACTGCCTTATTTGAAATATTGCGTTTTATTGCCACATTATGAACACTGGCAAAAGCTTACTTGGAATGTTGTAATGTCAGAAGGCTCTATGACTGCTATTTAACATCCGAATGTGGTGAATACAATACACTGGATATTGTGAATGTAAAAGTAGGAAAAAAAAACTTCAGCCTTATTTGCATTAGAAGCAAGAGGGGTTTGGAAAATGTGTCTTAAACTTTAAACAACCCAAAATTCAGTTGCAATTCAAGCGTGTTGCAAGCAGACAACTTGAACTTACCATCATCGTATATGCTTGGCATGACATATCATACGATAAATCTTAAAAGAAAATGTTTGAAATGTTCACGGTATATCACATGCAGTGAACATGATTGTTTCGTTGGCTTATTTAGCAGGCTTACCATTATACGTTTGAAATATTATCGAATATAAGATTACAGTAGAATATTGCAGATAACTTAGCAGAAAGGTGTTATGAAGTTAAAAGAATTCACCGTTGCATAACCCAGATAATTTTGCATGAAAATGTAATATAAATATAAACTGATATACTATAGAATGTTGCACATAATTTTTCTAAAAAGTGATAAATATAAAATGATACATTATTTTATATTGCATATAACGTTGTGCAAGAATGTGATATAAACATAAACGGATATGCTATAGAATATATTATGCTCCAAAATTTGTTTTATTTCAGCATTAATCAATCAGTAAATTTAAATTTAAACCTGTATATGTTAAGTGTGGAATCTACAAGTTATCCTAGCATAGACTAGCCTGACCGACATTTAATCTAAGCGGAATATTCTATAGTACAGATTATGCTAAAAGTTAATTATAGGATACTAAAGTAGGCTCCTAGCAAGCAGTTAGTTTTGACAATTCACAATTTACTGGTTCACATTCATGTGTGGTTTGTCGGTCTTTTCAAATGACACGTACATGTATCTGTAAAAGGTAAATATTATTTTTAATAAAATACATATTTGTTTAGAATCTAGGTCGGTGGTATAAACATAAAATCTCTCTTTAATCTCCTGACTAGCACATGCTTTCCTTCCCGAATGTTTTTTTTTCGCAATCAAATACGTGTTTACGAAACAGACCTTAGGATTTGGGTCATCCCAATTTGCTTTCATGAAATATATTTTTTCTCTTCTATTTCCATGATTGTGATGATGGTTTAGTCCTTCGCCATTTTGTGATATGTTTTCTGGAGCCCCGTCTCGATCGTTACCATGGAAAGGGAATGGAAATTGCATCAATTGATCGAGTTTTAGTCCTACGAAATTGTTAGGGGAATTCAGGACTAAATAATAATACAGCAGAGTGCCATTGTGTATATCCACTGATGTAGGATTTTCATCATTTTTTCCTAGTGAATAGCCAGTGTTGACGTTTATTTTTATTTGCCAGTCTTTTACTCCTCCATATCGTATATTGTCATTTTCTTGTTGTTTTTTTCACCACCACCTAAAATATTGCTACAATAGCTCTCGGGGTCATCCAATCTTGTTTACTGATTTCATCCCCTATTGCCATTGTGCAAAGAACAAATAATGGCACACCAACGCTTCGTTTGTCCACTGTTGGGTTAATTAGGAAATGGATGGACCTATCACGTTATTGATACAAATCATTTAATCTGCCATCAGTTATGTTCTGGGGAAATGTTGCTAGGCAGGACGTTGCTCCAAATGTTGAAGTTTTTTTTGGATTTCACACAGGACTGTTACATAAGGTCACTTTTCGAATTCCTTGCATATCACTTAAATTTTTTAGATGTTGTAAGAAAGTAGTCAGTTTTTGAAAATTCTTGTACAGTTAGTGGAAATCCACACTGTTTATAATCACATGTTGCTTGACTTTGATGGACAACAAAAAGCTGATTGAATTGTAATTAAGATCTGGTCATTTGCTTTGGCATATCTACGATATAGTTCCTGCTCAAAATGTGCACATACAGTGTATCAGAGTTTCCCCCAGCAGACTTTAAAAAGTCAGGAAAATGTAACAAATCGTAATCAACAGAGCATCTTACATGGCTTATTATTAGTTAACAAAAAAGTCAAGAAATCAATAATGCAGTTTTCATGGCTAACTGGTTATCAAACAAAAATGAACTGATGTCGGAATTTATTATTTTTATTAACATTATTTTTGTTTACTCGAACCTAACTTAAACTAACCTGACAATGTAATTAGAATTAGTTGCTTCTAACCGTCAGGCGTTCACTGATAGCATAGGAACCGTTAGGATAAGCCCACTTTCTCCCCCCGTCCTTGACTATACCGAAGCGCAGCGTTTTTTGCAATCTGATTTAAAACTCGGGGAAATATCATCACTGTCACAGTTGAAAATATCTCGTGGAATGACGGTCACCATATTGGGACGTTGAAAAAAATGCTATTAAAACTAAATCAAAGTTTTGGACATTTCCGGAAGATTGATGACATAAAAAGTCAGGTTATCGCTAAATAATATACGAATCAATGTACGAATATCTGGTACTCATCAATTACTCGAATAGCGTCTGGATCACCCCTGTGTTCTAAGACATCTAAGTCATCCTCTCTGGGGCTTCATACTCGAAGTGATAAACGATATTTGTGAGTAGTAAATTCACATCACAATTAGGCGTTTTCGAGATCTTGAACCCTGCATTCCGCTTAAAATAAGGGAGAATTTTTCTCTTTTTTTCTACAGCAACGTTCATGATTTTCTTATTAACTCTGCCCCCACTAGTAGATAAGGGCAATGTGGGGACCCTGGTTCCTCAGGGGGGGGGCTTTGATTCGAAATTGAGTTTCCGTCAAGGAGCACCCCAGGAATTCATCGTGGCTGCCATATTGTTAATATCTGTTCGCAATTTGCCAACGTCAACCTTATCCTAGTGAAAAGGAAATTAGTCGCACTGAGAAGCTTTAGAGTTTGGGTCCTAGACCTTGTGCAGTGGGTGGTTGAGGGGTAAGGGTTGAGGGGTGGGGGAATGACATCCGTTGTTATAGCCAGTATCGAGCATGACTCATTTGAAATTTAATTTCTGCAAATGTTCCTTCATTTATGAAACTGACTTAGAGGGGTTTCTTTCAGCAGTGCCCTAGCAATTATTCTCGGACAATGGCCCATGCCCTAACATGGAAACGTCATTTTCGATAGTAATCAGTGAGGGTTGAGTGGAAACTCGCAATTTTGAAAACGTGAGGCTGATGAATGTTGCCAAGGAACTCTCAAAATGCTCAGCTAATGTAATTGAATATTACGTAGTGTACTTTTAAAAGTAAGGAGATGGGGGTTCGGATGGTTGAATGTTATTCATTAGTGTTTCCATTGTGAATGCCTCATGACTGGCACATCTCCCTGTCATTTATTTTCGTTTGATGCTATGCTAACTCATCTGAACACAGCGATTTTAGTGTGTTTTCGTTGTTTTTCGTCTTCGTAATGCCAGTGTATTAGCAATGTCGAAAATATACAAGCAGGTTGTACACGTGGATAAACATGTGAAATTCACGTCTGGAAAACTTAACAAAATCAGGGAATTTTTTTATTGAAACGTGGAATTATTCAGTATCAAAATTGTATTTGTTTGGCCTGAAAATCAATTATATCATTATACCCTAAAAGGCAGCATTTGCGATTAAGTTTTTCTAAAAAAAATTGCCTTTGACGTTCCTAAATTCTTATTGCTTTATGCTGTATGGTGATCTGGTTTAACAAAAAATTAAAATTGCAGTCAGTGTTGCCTTCGTTGTTAATATTATTGGCAAACGTTTTCGAGAGTTTAAACCTTAAATCCGTCATTTCTGGTAATTTTTTATTAAAGTTTCTTGCATGTCTTGCAATTCTGACCATGTAAAATTTCTGAAATTTTTAAAACGATTTATAGAAAACCCCTCAAGCATTTCTTTAATGTCTAATTTTAAAAAAAACATTTCAAGGTAACTATATCTAAAACTCATTTCTGGAGGAGTTTTAAAGTAAATGTTCGTAAAATCGATCATTGGTATACATGTATGTTTGTTTGGTAATGATGACTAAAGACCTACCATTTGAAATCTATTTTTTTTTAAAAAAATGTACTTCAATGTTGTTTTCAATAGAAATGTGGCACACATTTATTCGTTAAAATATCCTTTTTAAACCTGCAAAACTTAAAATGGGACCCTGGAAAACCCGGAAAACTCAGAATTTAGTATTCAGAAATTAGTAGTCACCATGTAATAGCACGAACAGCTTTTAGGTTCATGTATAGCTCTAGTGGCATATTTTCCCCCTGTGGTAGTATCACGAAACTGAGCCCCAAAAAACCATGGCAATCAGCAAAAGTGTGTCAGGCATATATCTTAGACTAAAAATTGTGTTCGATAGAAAGACGACATTAGTATAGCAGTCTGAAAAGTTTCCGCTACGCTACACTACGTTCCCTTCGGCAGCAAATTGCGACATTAACCCGAGTTAATCTAAGTCGACAGTCAGTCGAAGCATAACGTAAAATTTGCCACGCTAATTTTAATGGTAAATTCATGGCTGCAAAAATCGATATTGTAGCTGGGAAAGCTCGAACTGTTTCCTTCAGTCTCTGGCTGGGGTCGCTGGAGAGACAAAAATCCTGACCTGGGATTAAGACGCTAGTCTGTGCAGCGCCATTAACGTGTCACGTCACCGTTAGAATCTTAAGATGAAATCCATTAACCGACAAATTCGCCACTTTTAATGCTTCATTTGCATGCAGCAAGGGGCACGTCCAAATTAGAGGTTGCCAACAATCCGACCCGAATTAACCCACTTACAACCGGCGCTGTCGAGTAATTAGGAAAAACGTAAAAAACAAAAAATTACGATGATGTTAACGTGACTCGAAAATTATGGATAATTAGCGCACTCGCCAAATGTCTTTCGATAATTTAGCTGCGAGAGGCTTATCTTATCGTTGCTGTACACCTGCGAAAATACGACCAAGATAGCGCCTGTCTATGCAGAAATTTACTTGGAATAAATAATCGAATGTGCATTTTAAGTTTGGGGGGGGCTTGTCTGTTGTCTGTTAATTCGTGCTGAATGGGCTATTGCTGCTCGACATCTCATTACTTTAATGAGCCATTAGAATGTGGAAATTGCAGACTGGATGACTTCTGACTCACCTTGTATAGCACGATTCTGACGCACCCTGTATATTACGAATTTACGCCATTATTTCCCTCATAATAATTTTTGGTTTATCTGTAGCGTATTTTCTGGAGTTTGCTTGCAATGTCACTTTACGAAGGTGATGGCAGCTGTATTAGATAAATTTAATTTCGTTATTTATGATATTTTCTCATACCCAAGGCAGAAATAAAAAAAAAACAAGTCACAACATTCCGCAAACATTCAGCAATTTAATTAGTATATATTTGGCTTTGAATATTTTTTAAATTTCAAATCTTGTCAGTTTTTACTAATTTCATCCCCTTAAAACGAAGATGAGCAATCACTTACAGCTTTTGTGCTATGCGGGAAAGCTTTGCTTACGCTTGTGAAAAAGTACGAGTTAAAGAAACCCAAAATCATATTTTTCGAAAATAAATGTACTACATGTATGAAAAACATTTAGGTGTGTAAGGTGAGTTGTAGTTACACGTACGTACTGCATTTAGTAGTTTAATGTAGTACGGTAAGCTCTGATTTGGTAGCCTCTGTCGGGCTCAAATTCCTAGTCAAATTTAAATTTAGTGTTAATAGTGTATAGGAAAATCAACCAGAAGGCAAACTGAAATGTTATCATCAACAAGATAGAAAAAGACGTTTGTTAGTCGAGACAATGTGAAAAGTGGCGTTGAAAGGAAGCAGAGCAGCAAAAATGATCTTGTTTTGACTCTGATAATTATCCAGCAAAAGATCATTAGCGAATTAAATCGTGTGTGCGTCATAATTTGTTTGGCAGCTGCTTTCACTTGGTTTGACCTGACGAATGGAAATTATAACAATGGCTCGATTATTGGGGGCTGGCATCGAGAACGAAAATAATGAGCTGTCTACATGTAGATGAAAACAGTCTTCGTGGTTTTCGCAGAAAACTTGGATGATTGAAAAACTGAGGAGCTTCCTATTTGGCGGTGGTTCACTCCAACTTCAATGGCTCAATTGTCTAGCTGACTTTAAGTTTGCTTTCTTACATGTTCGTTTCCACTAAAATATGACTCGTATTCTTAAAGAGTGATCTGCGAAAAAAGAATAAGCGAATTCTTTTCTGTTTGTCACACCTTAGCGTCGTTCTGGTATTTGGAGGAATAAATGTTTGCCTAAAAAATTCAATATTTTCTATTTAAATATTTAGGAAAAGGCTTGGTTGAAAAGTCAAGATGCAGTACTGACAAACAAGGTTCCTCCGGAACTGAAATACCTGGAATTGTCAAGGAAATTGAAAATGCTTGTATTGGAATGGTCAGGGAACGTGATTTATTGTATTTTTATGGAAAAGTCAGGGAAATTTAACTTATCAGAGGACTTTTAAGTAATATGTCATCACTTTAGGTGGGAGGGGTCAGCCAAATCATAACGAAAGTGCAAGGAGGGTGTTGGTCAAATGATGATGTCATCGCTGCTGTTTTATAAAATCTGGGTAAAAATTCAGAATTTTTAACTAGGTTTTGCAAAAACACGGTGTTTGAAAGTCATGGAAAAGTCATAACGTGGAATTTAGGTCTTGGAAATCACAGAAAAGTGAAGAAATTTACATTAGGGTCATATACAGTAATTTATGCCTGTTATTGATTCAGAAAATAATAATTTGGGTTAAAATTCATATATGCCATCCAGGTAAGAGCGGTCAGGGAACTTTCTTTTTAAAACTGGAATAGTCGTGGGAAAGTTGAAAATATTGTTTCTTTGATAACCCTGTCGTGGTTACATGTTGTAATGTTACAGCAGACTGAGTTAAGCTAACATTTCTAATAATTTGTGCAATATTCTTCTGAATTACCGTTTTGTTTACTTCCGTTTTTAGGCAGATTTCCAAGTAGAGACCCGTTTATTAATTTGGCTTTTCGATGACATTTATAGGCTAACAAGACCATAAATTTATCGTTTTATGTTCTCCACTATGCGGGGGTAAATTATTAAAACAGACACGCTATGTGCTTTACGCCTAGAATATGTCGCTACTAAGTGCTTATTTTTCGCCATGTTTGGGGTGGAAGTCAATTCCCTCTTAAAATGCGCAATTTATTGTTATTGCCCAAAGCCACACGCTCCAATTGGCCAAAAAATATTCGGTTTACTTGCGCGAGCATAGTTTTATAACCTCGTGTCATTTACATTTCGACATTAGTCGTAATGGAGATAACAGACAATAAAATGCACTAAGGGCATGGAATTTTGAATGACATTTAGCGCCATCTCGTTGCTTTTCACTCGAAACGTTCACTGTACACCATCATCACTAAGTTTACTTGCAGGCTATAGTTAACTTATATAAATCAAGCTTAAGCCGAGTCACTTATTGATCAAGTAAGATGTGGGTATAAGATTTTCGATGTTTATATGACATGTTATCCTAAAATCGAGTTATTTGGTTTGAACGTCTTGAATCAAACCACCCCCTTGCAGTTTCTCAAATCCAGTTAAAGGAGGCAATGTTTACATACATGTACATGACTTAAGGTGTTGAACAACAACTTCATCCTGACGTTTTGTGACGTCACCATTATTCAAAAACCTTATTTGGATATTTTGGCTTTGATAAATTTCTAATAATGGTAAAATTTTATTTTTTTTCCCACGAAGATTTAGTCGTTTACTAGCGATTGTTTGCTTTTTAAGTTTGTAATAATATCCTCCCTTTATTTCTAAAAAATTAACGAAGGGGATAAAAATACGAAAGGTCATTCGAAGGTTAGGTTGTCTCACCTTCGAATGATCTTTTGTATTTTTGTCATCTTATCTTATTTTGGTGAAAATCACGTAGGTTTTTCTAAACTTAAATAGCAAAAGATAATGGAAAAAATAAAATTTAGCTATTATTAAAAATTAAGGCGGCAAGCAGAGGTTATTACGTCACAAAACGTCATGTTGACGTTGTTGTTCACCACCTTAATGTGTTTACATGACATGTGCAGCATAGATTAAGTTACTTGTTTTGAGTCTTGAAACAAGCCATCAACTCAGTTTCTCAAATCAAGGTATAGTTGGTAAAACAAGTTTGCATACATGACCTAAGTAGAATTCTTTGGTCTAATTTAACTTTAAGTCGGTATATATTTCTTCGATCAGTATCAACAAGTTAGAATATTGATCGGTTTAGCAACTATTTGACTCAATGACGTCATCAGGCACTGTACATGTATACTGCACATAAAAACAGTTCGTTTCCTCCACCATAATAAATGTCGATATGAAAAAAAGCATTAAGTCTTAGCCTAATGCGATGTCTGTTTGCTTATGTTGTTGACGCTGTGGTGGGTCAGACTGGGGCATTATTTATTTTTATTTCATATTTGAAGCACTCGGTATACGTCTGTCCATAAAAACCCAGCACGCGATATTGTTATTGCGTTTTATATGGAAGCACGGTTTTATTGATAGCCAACCGGGTGTTTTTCTTCATTGTTTCGGATGCACACCTGCTAGTTTTCGTTTAAATTATTCGCCAAGAGTTAATGTTTTAAAAACAACCCAATGTGGATGCATTTATTGCATCCTCGTATAACGATTCAGCGACATTAATGAAAACCCAAATATAAAGTATATGCCGAATTGCCGACTTTGATGTTGTTGGGAGCCGCCACGCTATTAATATGCTTCAATATTGCGCAGCATGGTTTATCGAACAAAGGGACCTACATTTCAATTTCGACATTCAGGAATTCCTTCCGTAGGAATTCGTTGTGGCTTCTGCATGTCCATTTCATTTGGTTGATCCAGGACCCTACCTCAGTAGTGTTGTAAAAGGCATTTCTGTTTCACTTATGAGACCTTCCAAGTTTAATAAATGAGTAAGTTCTGCAAGGTTTTATTAAATGTTTGGGTTCACAATTAACTTTTTTTTTGATTTTGTAATATTTATTCGAATAGTCTATTCTGAAATATCTTTTTGAAGATGTTTTGACTCCTCCATTCCCAACAGCTTTTTTTATTTTATTAAGTTACAAAGGAAAAGAACTACGAAGTAATGACATTGAAAATAAATTTGAAAGTGTATTGCACTGTTGTCATGTGCAAACATCTTAGAGGGGAATTACTTTTAATTTTTTAAATGCTGCTTCTTTCACATGTTTCGAGAGTTGTTTGTTCAAATGTTTCTGTAGTTGAATAGACAAGGTGACTAGCCGTTTGGAAAACCGGGAAATAATATAGATTTGGTCTGGAAATGTCAGAGATATTTGTCTCATGTTTGCTTTGGATACATAAATGCTATATGGATATAGATTAATGACTCCATGTATTTTAAGAGGTTGACAAAACACACTGCTTTACCCATTTTGTCTGTAAAATATAGAAATGTCAGGGAAATTGGATTCAAGCATCGGCTAGTCACCCTGTTTACTATACTACTTAGGTCAGATTAATTCAGGATAAAAACAACCCTAGCTTTCTAACAGCTTCGTTGTTGCATTTAATTAAATCGCAAATGATATAATTCTAAAGTAATAATATCGAAAATAAATTTGAAGGGGTTTTGAATTGTAATATTCATACCGTAAGATATGTGAGTTAAATTACTGACATTGTTCAATAGAAATGTTTTCTTAATTTTCCCTTCATGCTTATGCTGCGAAATAATTGTAAGACACGTTTTGTTATGGGGGATGAAATTTATTTGAACTTTTCTTTTAGTACGAATTCGTTGACTGCTTCGGTGCGTCAACGTCGTTTAGCCCGAACGTATTTGAAAGAGATTTTCGCAATCTGCTCGTGTAATCCGCCCAAATGCACATTTTTTAAAAGCTGTTACGTTTTTCCTTTTTTCAAAATTGTCCTATAGCATATTATATTTATATGTAAAGTAAGTATCCCTCCCTGGAGGAGGGGGGGGAGGAGAATGTCTATTTTATGAAAAAGGTTTTGAGTTGGCCTCGCAATAAAAGCTAAGGCGCTCGGTCTTTCTTTTATATATAATTCAATTTATTTAGCTTTCTGTTTCAACATTTGGCTTTCCCTCGTCTTCTGGCTCCTATAAATAAATGCTTTGTGCGGGACCCATCAAAATATTGACAATGACGATGAAACGCGTGTGATTTTCTTTTTACCCCAATAGCTTCTCTCTTAAGTTGGCAAATATGGCAATGGTGAATAATTTATGCTCAAAATGCTGATTTTCCGAAAATAAAAAAGTCAAATAACGAGAATGATAAACATGGTTAATTCGAGCGATCTGAGCACTCAAAACCCTTGATAATCAAAGGCCCCTCTAGCAGGACTTGATTTGACGTTTGTGTAGGGGGCTTTGCATCAAAGACAGCAATCAAAAAGTAAAATTTTGACCCCTCACCCCCTTCTAATCCATTTTCGTCCAAATTGCATGGACAACACCTCAATACTACCCACCTTTTGGACAACCTATTTCAATTTTTACAAGATGGTGTTGGACAAAATAATGGAAACATTTGCTAACAGCTGCGTATCTTTTTTATTAATTTGCTATTTTTTAACCCAAATACTGCTTCAATCCTGTTAGAAATTAATTTACTTATTCAAGTTTTGAAAATTCCCTAATTGAATTGCTTGCCCTATAAGACATCTGAGAGTAGTTGTGAAGAGTCGTTGCTTATTTGTTTCTATATCTGCTCATCTATACATATTATCAGCACTCAGACAAGTCTGGTCGTTACAAAGGTTTTACTGTGCTGGGGAAACTGTTAAACTTGTCCCATCCTTTTAAGTAAATATGGTCGAGCCCTGTCCTCCTATAGTCAGGGCGTCTATTGGTCATGGAAGTCATGGAAAAGTCATGAAGTTAACGTTAGGATCATGTAAGGTTGCCCTTTGAAATTGACCTACATGATACAGTATACCATCGTAAATGTTTTACAACATATAGGGATTGTTCAGATGTTATATCATCGGCTCCCGAGGGGGAGTTATCTACCAAATAGTCATCATTATTTATTGTAAAAATTTGAGTTTTTACTGTGCCACTAAAATCTGTAATTTTTGATCTTAAAACAAATTTCCCTCAAATCGAAACTTTTTGTCCAATGATCATTTCCTCACCTGGAAAGGGGTGTTGTAAAATTTGACGAATGCTGACCCATGGAGGGGGTGTCCAACAGTCATTATTTTGTGATGACATAAAACTTGAATGGTCCCATATTCTGGTTGGCAATGACAAACGTTTAGTAGTCATGGAAAAGACATGAAATCCACTCTACCAAATCCAGCAGACACCCTGATAGTCCGATTTTTGTGAAGCCGTACTACCCCTCCAACATTGAATGTCGTTTTTGGACGACCCCATATTGTACATGTACAGTATGTGATGTTTCGAAGAACTAGTTTGCCATGTACATGTATTTTTTTATCTTTTGTTTTCTTATTTTTGCATCTGTGTTCTTCTGAGAGTAGTACTCGGTAATACTGGGCTGTTTTCCTTCTCCAGTTCTCCTTGCTGAAGCTTCATGAAAAAGGTGTCTGAAACCGAATTTTATTTATATGGGCAAAAGTGAAATTTATTCCTGTCGTTAGATGGGGAGGGAATGTATATGGGGGCGATTACCCGTAAGAAGAAAGGAAGAAACCGTTCATAAATCGCTACCTGTCCGAATAAGGGCAGAAAGAAATGTCGAAAAATGTCCAGATTTGGTGCAGGAAATTCGCTGGACCCAATATTAATCCGATGGGGATGTATCAGGCCCTAACACGCGGTGTGACCCAAATGATTTGCATTTTTGGAGAGGTTTTATGGCCTGGGGGGAATTGCCCTTTTTCCAGCGCTGCAAACCGCTGGGATATTGAGTCGTGATTGTTTTCTTTTCCCTCCCATTTCGTCAACAGATCCAAACCCAGAAGTTAAATCACGGTTGACTTTCGCGTATAAGTCTTCGTAGGACCATAGGCTAGGGTGAAACACCATTTGCTCGTCTATATCGGTTGGGATTTGCTCGGTGATTTACAATGACAGCGTGTCGTCCTCTTTGATGTTGCCTCTTGTCTTATGGCCTTTCTGGTGACAAATAAAGAAATAAGCAATTTATAGGTGGCTGAATCGTTAGGAGAAAGTCAGTAACAGGTGTTGCCGAAAGCGTAAATCATTTCGTAAACTGGGGAGCTGCGTTTCCGCTCGGTGGCGCTGCCACCATTGTGGGGAATATTACGCCGGATATAAAACTACGTTTTATTGCCCAATAAACTGGAATTCACCTCTGGAGAAGCACTGAAAAGTTCTGATCAACCAACAGGCGTTTGTACAAGAAAAGCTGAAACGTTTCACCAAATTTTATTTTTTGCTAATATTTCGACCGTAATGAAAACTACGAAGATGTTGGAAATAAACTCAGCCATGATTTTTTTTATTGCTGAGTTAAAATGACATCTTGAGTTTGAAGGTGGTAATAATCTGGAAAAATCTGAAAGGTTTATCCATTTAGCATTGTAAAATGTCCACCCATGTACAGTTTACGTGTTCAACTTTGCCTTAATACGTTGTTGGTGTTCTTTCGCGTACCATAGCCCCCTAGTTATAACACGGTAACTTCCACCCTGTTAAGAACGTGATGTAGAAAAATCTACAAGGTTGCAATATCGATGATATAGTGTACTTGTTTGTTGCATTACAATTATCGTCTCTGCACGTTCCGGGATACATACTGTCGTTATTCGATAATGACAGTAAATTTTCCGAAAATTTGGATAATCGTCAGTAATGAGAATAGAGCATCAGTCCATCAATACTGCGCACATTACACGATCAGTATTATCTGTATTTGTTGGAATTGGCATTAATAATGCCCGTTAGGGTCCCCATAAAAATTGCGCTCAGTGATCTCTTCGAAGTCATTTTAGTCATTTTTTCTTGAAGACATTTTAATGAAATACAATAGATTTGAAAAGATATTATTTCCTAATTTTTTCCCAAATTGTTGTTCGCTGTCTATGGAAAAGCATTACAAACAAAAGTAACGTATGAGTCGCCATCTAGTGGCGTATTGTTTTCATTGGGTGAAAAACGTTTCCAAAACGTGTCACGCATGAAGCGCTCCAACCGGCGTTTTATTCTCATTATGATTTTCGTAGTTTTCTGTTGTGCCAATTACAGTAGTTGTGTGTTCAATTTGCTGCTGTTTTTGTGCTCAAATAAACAGTTTGGCCATTGTGTATCCAGTATACGCTTCCAGTACGTTTTGGGCCAATTAGTTGAGGTGCGAGTGGCTAAGCAATTGTGATTTGTTTACTACTTCTGCTGAACTAGTTGCTTACAGAAGTGTGGCTGTCGACAGAAACAGACGTGATGAAGCTGTAAGGAAAATACTTTAAATGTCATTTTCTCTATTTAATCAAACCTTTATAGGTAATTACCTATCCCATATAAACTTTTCGCAATTATTGGTTAGTTTAATTGAGAGAACATTCGTTTGAGATATCAACGTCCAGCGCGTTTAAACTTCTCGTAAAACGCTGCAATTAGCAGTTTAGACGCAGTAAATATGGCGGAGATTGGAATAATCTGTTTTTAATGTGTTTGGATAAAAATCTGATGCGTTTTTCAATTTACGTGTGTGGTCTCGTCGCGCGGGGCGTGTTTCAGCCGGGTAACGTCACCCGCAGGTTAAACGTTTATTTGAGTTCATAAAATTTTGACGATCGTCATCTGGTTTGGAGGGAGGAAGTTTTAACGGTTGGTCTTACGCGCATTTTTAAGACGAGAATTAATGATGCGGAAAATCGTAAAATTTGCTGCATTTTCTTTGATGGTGTTTTTATGCCCCCCTTTCTGCTCGCTAATTCGATTTTAAACAGTTGCAATTCATTTTTGGTTATTGAGCAGTTTATCCTTTAATTTTGGCGAGCAGTTTAATGCACGGGTATAAGCGCCATCTGCCGACTAATGTGTCCATGTTGAGATATAGGCGCATCTTTTCGTTATAACTAATTTCATGTTTCTTTATTTCTAGGTAAGACGATCGTTTTGCGTTTGAAAACCTGTTTTCTGAGTGAGTTTGTGAGTACTGAATTAAGAGTAAATTCGCAAATGTCGTTCCAACTTTGAAACTAGGTATGTTTAAAATTCGAAACGTCTTACTTAGCATGTTTATGGTCCATTTCCTTAACTTGCAGAGGTATGGAGTAATACGTACATGTACAAATGGTTGTGGTCCACAACATAACATTACTACACTTCTGGTTTATTACTCCATACATTACAAGTACATTTAATCGAATGGTAAAGGTTACTAAGAATTGCAAGTTATTCGACATCATTGGTGGAACACCATACATGTCCATGCATTTGTAACTTTTACACTTATACACGTTTGTGGAATAGGGTCTAGTACGACGACGTATATACTTTAGATCTTAATACAAGTACCGATATTATGAAACAACTCTATGTCGGACACTTATGGTCCATCCCAAAAATGTCCCAGTTAGTTTGCCTAGTTTTATAAATTGAAGCTGCAATCAATATAAAAGATAGTACTGTATAGTAAATTATATTTTCTCCAATATGAATGGCTTCCTGTCACAACGCGGTGGGAAAAGTATTAAAAGGCCATTTAGTGAACATGTGGCAGCACATTTTGTCTGAGGGTGTCCCACTTGGAGGAGTTGTCCACTAACGTTACGGCACACGTCCAGTGCATAGGAAAACTGACCAACTAGATGGGTTTTGCTGTACGAATCGTTTTCGTCCTTTTGAAAATCCCCAAAGATCGCAGCTTTAGATTGCCGAAATGTTGTCCCAGTGAGTTTTCGGTTGGCGGATTTTCGAGGATTCCCCTTAAACCCTGACTGGCTTTTGGGATAACGATCCGTCACTTGTGATGCAGCTTGATTTTGGGCATTAGCCTGGAATTAATAAAGCAGCCTCTCTATATTCACGATGTTAATGCTTTGGGGGGTGGAGTTGTGTCTTTGGATCCTCCATCTCTCGGGATAGGGCAGTGATTGATGGCGTCCACTGTAGGGGATGATAGGGTGCAATTTTCCGGCTCCGCTGCCTGGCAATTAATTTTGGTTCGGTAATGATTCCGTGATCGAAATGAAGGCTCCGTCGTGATTTATGGTCAAGTGTCATGGAGTCGGGTGGCTACTCTCCATCATCAGTTCATGTTCTGCGGTTCATTTTGGCTTAAAAGAGCGTGAAGGACCCAGGACCCCCCCATTCTCTCTTAGGGGCTTCCGTGTCCAGTTTAGCGCCTAGGAAGACTTAACGCGCTGGTGGACCGAATGATCGCCAGCGTTCGAATTACGATGACCAGTGAGTAGTGACCACTCGTTAGGGAGCGTTCGAAAAGAGCTGGGGAGGTTATCGGACTCAATTGTGTCATCAGAGCTGAGGCCCTTGAAGCTGGAAACAAATTCAGTATTTCAATATTTTTTGTGATAAAAACTAGCACTTTTATCGTTTACTATTGAAAGTAATATTGTAGTTTCATGGCTGTCTAGTTTACCTCCATTATTTCTTGCCATATAGTTTCTGGGGCACCATGTAGTTATCATACTGTTTGTCGTAAGAAAGAGTACCTTTCCTTGTTTGTGATTTCAAATAAGTTTCAAGGCGAAGGACTAAACCATCATCACAATCATGGAAATAGAAGAGAAAAAATATATTTCATGAAAGCAAATTGGGATGA
>JAQGAF010000693.1:0-42928 GCA_034687865.1 Kryphioiulus occultus | reverse complement strand
ACCTGTTGGCAAAATGATTCGTATGCTATTCTTCAGGAATTTCCCTTAATACAGCAAAACAAACGGACATTTTCCCTGACATTCACTGACCACTGAACACATCCCTGACATTCCAGATCGAATCGAACCTTATAATGTTAGTAGCACGTCAAATCATTCACGTCTACAGTAGACCACCTCCCCATGTCGACCACCCCAGTATGATTATCACATTTTAACTGATCGGACGGTCACCACATTAACTCAATGGAAGGTGACCTCTACATGTTTATGTTGACCATTCCGACTATGACACAATAGTAATTTACTCCCTGTATGTTGACCAGCATGGTCTCAACCTGTAAAGTAATGGATGATTACATTTATTGGCTGCTTGAAAAACTTATACTGTACATCCCTGAACAGTGACTGTCTCTATAGAGGTAGAAGAGTTCATTTTGAACCCCTTCAGAACCCCAAATGCACTGTACGTGCATAATTGCTGGATACATTTGCAGCACATTAGCAATACTGGTACTGTATTATGAACATTTTAATAGGATTATTTATGAATGATGAATGAGTACTGTAAAATGTATAGGTACATACAGTTCACGGAATTAAAATTCTTCGTCCGTACAAGCCTCGTTCCATATTTTGACCACCTCCTTATGTTGACCAGTCTGAGGCAGTCCCTTTGGTGGTCAAGTTACAGAGGTTCTACTGTATTTGATTTTGATCATGTTTTAAGCGTTTCTAACAGACCACCTAACTCCTAACTCGGCTGGTCAGCTCATGGCTAGCGCCACCTACATTCGTGTCCAGCCAATGGCTCTGGTTGGGATCAGACCCTTAAATGGCGGCTCTTGTCGCAGATTTCAAAAGCAAAAGCCGAACTCCCCCTTATCTGAATTGCGTGGTATTTTTTTATACTCGGCTTCGGTTACAGCATATTTTACTATTTTAATTTATTCCGATAGCGTTTTCAATTCCACTTGAAGTGGTTTTGGTAGCTGGGGGTTGGCTCGTTTCTCCACAACGCGTGGGGGCCATTTTGGTCCTCCACCCTTCCCTTCAAAACCTCCTTTCATTTTTTTTATATATCGTATTTTTCTAGTCCTATGGCTCGCGTGATTAAATGCAGCATCAGCTCCCTCTCTTTGAAATTCATAAATCAAAAAAACGATTCCTTAATAAAATATTAAGACTTAAATTTACCACTAAGACGCACCCGCGCGCCCCCTATGTATGGATCTTGAAGCAGTCACTCCTACCTCGAGATACGCCTCAAATGCTATGTGCCATTTCAAGCAGAATGATTTTGGGGAAAAGGGTCGTTAGGCTCGGTCACACTGCACCATTCGTTGAACCCTGGTTGAATTCGAAGGAGTGTCGCTTTTTTTCTTTTTTTTTTTCGGTTTTGGTATTTCGTATCAAAGTCCCCCATTTGCAATTATGACAGCTTTCCCTCCAGTCAGAGAAGTTAAGTTTAGGGTGTTTCAGGACCGAGGTTGAGGGACCAAAAAATGAACGAAAATTTGCAGCTAATGCAATGACTCGATGACCAAATCTGATAATATGCAGTGTACATGTAAATTCTTGAACAGTGAAATATGATGTACATGTATTTATTGTCGTTGTTATAAATGGCTAAATGTGAAACAATAAATGTTTAAGTTGTTTCCAAACTGTTACATTTTTGCCAGTTACTGAATGAAAATTTTATCGGGTATTGTTTTCAATTTGAAAATCCTGAAAAAGCCTGTAGAACCTGCATGGCAGTAAATGCCATGAATATATCCCCAAGACTATTTAATCATTAAGGTATCCTTTCGAAAGTAGACAAATAGTAACTCTTTAGTCCGTTTTACCCAAAAGTAACTCTTTAGTCTGTTTTACCCACTGGTCACTTCATTATTGCCCAAATTAGTCCATGATGCTCTTGTTGTACACGTTAGTTACCGTTTACATTTGCGTAATTCTAACGAGCAACATTAATGGCTCGTTATAATTATTAACTCGTAAACCGATCGTATAAACAACTTTCTCGTAGCATTTACTCAACGTTACAAATACGTTAGCAGTACAATAACAACAATGGGACAGTTAATGCGCCATCAATATAAAATATTGAGGCATTAAACTGGCTTTAATGGACTATTAAACACAGGCAACAGGTTAGTTTTTTCTGACCTACTTGCTCACGAAATGCTCGAGGAATTACGTTTGGTGACCTAAAATAGTTACTCTAGTCTATAGGAATTTTGGTAATTTTGTTTCGCTCCGAAGCAGTACCTGTAGGCGTGTCTTAAACTGAAAATCAAGATTTTTCTTGCCACGCATGTTAGCAGTTTGTCAATTAAAATCCAACGTTCAGTTTGCCTATGCAATTTTTCAATTGGCCATTGCCAACCACCACGGGTGACTATAGAGGGCGCCTTTTGACTCTTTTGACATTCCGACCAATTGCATTTGTCATTTGAAGTACAATGGAGGGGATAAGTTCGCAAATCACTTTACATTTTTCTCCCCTCAACCCCAGCCCCCAGGCATTTCTGAAAGGCCCCAAGTCCCCTCTCAATCCTGAACCCCATCCCCACCGCTAGGGGCGGTCTCTCCGCATGCCTTATCTCAAATGGCGTGTTTTCTTACTTCTTAGCTTAATTTTGTACCTATCTTCGTTTTTTGGTAGCAGAAGGGAACCATTATATTGCTCTAAATAAATTAGGAGAAAGGCTGATAGCGGAGTTTTATGCACTCTGATAAAAAATGACTTTTGAGCGCGGTTGCATTGAGCGAGGCGTGTACATGTACATGTAGTATGATGTAGTCGTATCCATGCATTTAATAAAGAACAAGACCTAGTAAATGCAACGTGTTTGAGACGTGTACGTGTGTGTACTATAGGAAACAAGACCAAGTATGGGACATTTTGAAGACGTACATGTATTTAATAAGAAAGAAAACCTAGTGAATATTACATGTTCAAGTTCAAGAATTGAATTGAATTGAATTGAATGTGCATGCTGTGTTCAATAAGAAACATAACCCAGTAAATGTTACATGTTCAAAACATCTATATATGTATTTTATAAAAAAGAGCCAGTAAATGCGACATGTTCAACACGCGTGTATACATCTACATGTATATAATACTTGAGAACAATTCTGGTTTAGAAATATTAACACAGACATGTAATTTTAATGTTCTATACTCAGGTTTACTTCTGTAATATAAATGTGAAATGAGTTGCTATAGACATGCTACAGTTGTCAAATATTTAAAATAAAATAGCTCAATGGTTTGTTATAAAAACAAGATTAGGATGTTCTAACATTTTTATTCCAAATAAACAATGACGAAAACATACAACCTTATACACTGTACGTCTACTTATGGAAATGACATACAAATTTTGAACGTGTCTAGAGTTTACACGTACTGTTCCAGCTCTCTATACTTATAGTATTAAAATAAATAAAATGCATAAAATATTCGAGCAAGTATATTTTCTCAAAGATATTAAAGTTTAATACACGTTTGCATGCAACATTAGGTGTAACAAGCTAATTTGCATGCATGCAATTTTCAAAAAAAAATTTTTTTTTGGATAAGCATGTGGACAAGCATGTAAATGTAAATTTAAAGTTAATAAAGGGAATTTAATGTATTTAACTTGAATATACATGTAATACGCAATGTAAATGAACGTACATGTATTTCGAAAGTTTAAAAAAAATTTGAAATTACAACTCTATAAATGGAAATACGATATATACAGCACACATGTCAGTCGGTACAAATCATTGACCAAATATAGGTCTGATTTTCCGCACCAAAGTGAGAGTTAAGCTACTTCGATGGGAAATAAATTATATGCGTTATCAGAAATTGCTGAATTTCGTTACTAATTTATGAGATTTAAACACTGCCTCTGGTGGGTGAACAATGAGGTTCTGTAAACTTGTAGCAGTTTTAATGGAGCGTTTTTCCAGATTAAAGAAATCCGAGTCAATTATTCACGGTTTGACAGTTTGGTTGAAAGTAAAATACATGTACTGGTAGACTGGAAGGCCAGTCAATTAAAATCGGTTTTGGGAGAAATTCTTGGCACGGTGGCTTAGGGCAAATGTCTGCTTTTGAACTTGGAGAGGAGCCATTGCATGTCCTGGCATTTTGCTAAAGGTGCCAAAAAGGACGAAGGGTGGGATAAATCCTTATAACGATCGGAAATCATCTAGCGTAAATTATTACCCCCTAAGCATGCAGTGCCTTTTTTGTTACCTTATACTGTGTACATGCTCACGTAGACTAAGCTTGGAAATGTTACTTCCACCTCTCACAAAGCCCCTAGGACCTTAACACTCACCCCTATAAATTTTTCATCAATCAGCAACACTCGATCATTGTTGAAACTTCTTGAAAATGTCCATGTTTTATAGCCATTGGCTGCTTTTTCAACTTTTTTCACACTATGAAGTCTGTGTATACTGTGAGAAGTAAAATGGCCGTCTGTGGTGAGTTTTGATACATCAATTCAAGGTTAGTTTCTATGTCACACCAAAATGCAGTATCGAAGTACATACACGGAATTGTATACAGGACCAAACTGTAGATCTTGCAACTTTTTACACGTTAAACAGTTAAGCTTACATGCATATATAGGTTGGGTTAGCCATTGTTAATGCAGCCATGCATAACAAGTTTAAAAACATCACTTGAAATTCCTGCTTCCCAAACTTAATTGAGTATGTTATCCAAAATGGGTAAGTGGTGTTTATTTGGGTATTAAATTCACTTAATCGTAAAATTAATGGTAAAAATTTAGTTTTTTGAAGAAAATAAGCAGTCGGTGTGTATACTGATATTCTAAAGGTGCCTAACAAGTATTTATCAGATTAAAATATTTTTGGTAATAATATAACGAATATCTTGCCTGGGTTGGGCAAAAAGGGCTTTCATATTAGTGGTTTTTGGGTAATGAAAGTGTGTATACTGGTATTCTAAGACTTTCTAACAAGGCTTTATTATTTAATAATTAGATTAAAACATTGTGGGTGATAATATAATATTTTACCTGAATTTGGGTAAAAAAGACTTTCTAATAAGCGGTTTTGGGTAACAAGGACTTTCTGATAATGTGTTTTTTGGGTAATGAATAAGTTTGACAAGCTGGGCTTTAAATGTATACTTGCTATATACTTTCTAATAAGTCAAATGGAGCTGTATAGATTCGAAGTAGATAAAAACAAAACAACTACTAATAATGATTGTAGTTTCAAATACGTTTCCAAAACCCAAGAAAATAATTGCTACATGTCAAGTACATGTATGTACATGTACTAACTTCAAACAAAACGTGTTTTATAGTTGTGTTATAAGTGAAATGAAATATTCCAACAAGTGTTTCAAGTGGATCATGACTCCTGTTCGCTCCAGACGCCTTTAACTTAACTTAAAATACATTTATAATGATTACAAAACAAAAAACAATGAAATCTGAACCTTTCCTCATCGTTCAGCCCCTCGCCCTGTTATTAGTTTCTTTATTCGCCACAGATGGCACTAGTAAGCCCATCCAGCAGCCTAGGGGCTGTTAATGGCATTAGGGGTACTCCCACCTACAAATCATCCGGTGAATTGCTCACAGCTTGAAAATAATAAATACCAATAGGGGAAATGTACAGTAGGGGGACAAAAATCCGGTTCACTTAAAAATCCTAAGCACTTTTTACTAGCAATGGTGTAAATATACGACAACACATTCAATTCGTATAAACGCGATTCTGTGAAAACATCTCAAATAGTGTGAATAATTAAAATCAACACACCCACGTAAAGTGCATTAATAGGAAAAACATTTGCATGTATATTATATGAGTGAAAATGACAAAAGTAGGCTTTAGGGTCGCAGCTTTTTTCTGTTTTCAAATCTACATATAGCACAGACCAGTGTATCACTATTCACTCAAACGAAAAATGCTAGGACTATTTTTAAAGTCGCCATTAATAACCTTCATTATGCTCGTTGTCCTTATTTTTTAGCTCGTGTGCATTTCAGAGCGTGCTGTACTGGTGGTCTAACACGTGCCTTGTTTATACAGTGTTTGTGAAAGATCACAAAAGCCGATCTTCTAAAAAGCAAATAATGACGCCATATTAATGGCGACAGTGTTTGGTCTAAATATCAAGCTTACACATCTCGTTATTTTGTTTTTGTTTGCACATAAACTAAATGTTGATAATTCATGGCTCGTTATCGCGGACTTAAACCCCTGGAGGAAGAGCAAATCTACGTGTAAAATGATGTTATGGACATGTTTGATGCATGTTTCTAAACATATTTTTTCGACTATACTCATGAGGAGCATACTGGTGCACTTCTGATCGAAGCACGTCACTATTTACTTGTTCCCTACTTTGAAATGTCAATTATTTTGACGTAAAAAAAGTACATAATGTTATACATGTAGTCTTACTGTATATTTGATTTCATTTATGATTAATGTTCGTAAATAATTTTCTGGCCCGCCTACATATACAGTTAATTAAACGAGTTTGTTAAAAATGGGACGTTTAGTAAATCAAGAAAAACCTGATTAAATTCAGGGGTATAATTGTTTGCATTTACGCCCATGAATTTTTATCGAGGTTAATATCAGTTGTAAACCAACAAGTTATTGCAAATCAATAAATCGAGCATGTAACCATATATGCTTATCACTGTCCCACGCGAAAATCTGAACGTTTACAAACACTTAATGAATTGAGTCAATTTCCTGGGCATATTACGAATTAATCGATAAAGTAAAGTTAGTGTGATTTAATTGAAATCATTTATCAAGAACTATTGTTAATTGATAACTAATGTAACAAATACATTCCAAAACTTTTTCTTTAATTCATTACCCAAAAATTGCTTATCAGAAAGTCATGGTTACCCAAAACCAATTATCAGAAAGGTTCGGTAATCAATTCAGATAAACTATTGCATGTACATGTATATTATCAAGAAAACTTGTACGTATTTTGTTAGACTGGTTTAGAATATTGGTACACACTGATAACTTTCTTCATGTGCTGGATTTTACAGTTTTACTGTGAATAACTGTAATGTGGAATTGAGGGGTGTAGCTATATATCTATAAAGAAAAAGCATTTACCCAATTTTGGGTGATTTATATCCATGTTTGGGTATCAGCGGTTTACAAGTTGCAGACACATTTAGGACGTAAAACCACTTACCGAAAATTTTTAGTATCCAATTCAGTAAACATATTTATTATATTATCAACAAAAATTTGACAGATTGTTTAACTACTTTATAATATCGGTATAACCTGACAGATAACTTTCTTCAGAGTACTTATTCTACACTTTTACTTAAATTGAAATGTGGATTTCGAGTTGTGTCGTTATACCCAAAGAAACATCACTACCCCAATTTTGGGTACCAGTTTGGGAATCAATTAAGGGTTTACACGTTGCATACATGTACGTTTATTCCAACTGCCCCTGCTTGCATACTGCCTAAATGTTAAAAATTGTCACGTGACATGTACACAACACGTTAATATGGCTCATATTTATTATATTAAACGTGTTCAGAATGTTTGACGTGTGCCAGGGTAGCTTAATTTGCCAAAAAACATATTCCTTAATAAATATGTCAATGAACCAGCTATGCACGCGTGAGCTTTTTTTTACTTTTTAAGCTTTTAAAACTTCCGAAATATTAATTGCAATTTTGTTTTTGCTGACTGGGGGGCGATTTCGTACATAAATTAGCGGAAGGAGAAAGAAGTAATTTATTAATGTAATGTTTTGACCCCAGGGGCTAATTCGGGGTCGGACATGCACTGTTGTACACACAGTTTCGTCGACTTCCGTTTGTTTAAAATTAACGGGAATTTGGCAGTTGTTTTTTTAATAAAACATCGTAAAATTATTTGACCACAATGATATTTCACGGTAAACAATGGATCCATGCTTTGTTTCGTGTGAAATCCATGTTCGTGCCATATCACAGGACGACGTTGCGCCAGGACCCCTGGTGGTATTTTGTTCAAGCTTTCACTGTACTTGGCTTTTATGCACGTAGTGTTTTTAATGTTTCGTCCTAAATCAATCCTTTTACACAATATGGCGCCCTTGGGTTCTTCCTGCATGCCTCTGAGGAATACGAGGTATTTTAGCCATAAAATTTTTTGAAGTTTTTTTTTCTCTTTTCCATGTTTTTCTGTTTTTTTTTGTCTATGGTTTTTTCTGAGGTCCATTTTGCTGACAGATGCATAACTTTATGTCGGTCATGCAGTAACTTCATGCACGGCCCATTTAATACTGGATTCAAAATGGCCGCCAATATAGCATTCAATTGTTTTTTCTTCTTTGATGCAGTTTCTTCCTTGTGTGAGTGAAGGTGGTAATCACAATTTCTTGCTTTTTTTTTGATTCCATCCCGCACCTATGCAAATGTTACCATTTACATTTTTTTTTGGACGTTAACATTGAAATTGTAAGGAGAAAAGGTCGTGTTTTCAGTAAACACTTTTCAGAATTATACTTTTATAATAATTCATGACAAAGTTGAAAGAAATGATGCATTTCGTTGTTATTGTCGATTTTATTCGAGGATTAACTAACTTTTTGATGGCCAGTACCATGATGACAACCAGCCTGGAAAAACTGAAAACCTGAAAACCTCAGGGAATTTCAGTGTCAAAATTGTGTTTTGTGTCCGCTTATTATAATTCTGAGAAATCAGCAAAAAATGATTGTACCATGATTCTACCATTCCCCTAATATTCATATTCAAAATTCAGCATTCGTAATTAAGTTTTCTAAAAAAAATTTGCCTGCGGAACTCCTAAATTAATCTTACTTTATGTAATATGGTGATTTATTTTAAATAAATTCAAATTGCCGTCTGTGTTACCTTTGTTATTAATACTTCTGAAAAACACTCGAGAGCTTACACCTGAAATCCGTAAGTTTCTGGTAATTTTTAGCCAATTTTTGTCTATGGAGTTAATTTCTGTCAATATTAATATTTCTGACATTCTCAAAATGGTCTAAAATTACATTATTGGCGATCTAGGTTTTGTAAAAAAATTCCTTATAAATTTTTCATTATTATCATTATTTTCAGAAAAGCATGTCAAGGAAAATATACCTAAAATCCATTATTTCTGGTAGATTTTCATAGAAATGTTCGTAAAATACGTTTTAGGTTTTTTAAAAAAAATTGTCCGTGGCGTTTTCTTATTACTAAGTACAGTGTATTATTTTTAATAGAATTGTGGCACACATTGAATCATTAACATAACGCTTGTAGTTTTTTGAACCTGGAAAAAATTACAAAGCGACCTGAAAAACCTGGTAGGGAATTTGGTTTTCAAAAATTTGTAGTCACCATTAACCATTATTTTATTTGAGGATTTATATAAATATTTTATCAATAGTACAGCTTACTGTATAAAAAATGCATGTGTACAGTAGTTATAACGTTACGAGTGATTATTAGCCCATCATATACTCTGTAACGTCATGAAAGTAATTGAAAATTTCTATAGCGTTTTTAATGCAAACTTTTCATTTTCCAATTATTGGCAAAAACGTTGTTTTTAAGTAATTTTCGTCAGTACAATGCACCATACTTTTTCTTTGTAAAAAATACAATAAGGTCACCCTCTGATTAAACATCACTGATAACGTGCAATTAATTCATTATGCCAATTGCCACATCAATTAACATTAAAAGTTAGTCTTGAATTAATAATCCATATATTTTACTGCTCGCTGATTTTACGGCTGTGATAATCAGATTTTCAATCTTGATGTTCATTAAAATAATTGAATATACTTATGAGTCATCTCTTGCCACAACCTTTTCTGTACGGAAAAGTGGTTTTAGAAAACCTCGTGCATGTACGGTAGCGGGTCAAGTGTTGGTTGAACTCAGATTAAAATTGTTCATGAGAAATAAGTCGAACGTTTAACGTGTTTTAACATTTGTATTTCCATCATATTGGGTATTATACAAGCTTAAATCACAAGTTGTTCAAAGAACCACCGTTTGCAATTTTCTCTGCTCATGAAGAAGAATAAATACTATGATTTATACTTATTGCATCAGTTTTAACATATTTTAAAAATGAAGTATTAATATGGGAGGATTTTCCGATTAATACAGGTTGCATGTGAACGTACTTGTTGTGTTTACGTGCTTGGTTTATTTGAAAAAGTCGGCCCTTTTCTCGTTGACCCTGCTTGACCTGACCCTGTCACATCTGATAAACGCAAAGGGGCCTCGTTAGTGGCCAATTTTGTCACAGCCCATGTCTGGACACTGAGGGACTGACTGTGAGAAATTGGGGAAACCGTCTCCTAGTTCATTTTCTTCAAAGCATATTTCATTCGTGCAATGGTCACTGTCAAAATTTTTCTTGACCAACCCAGTGGTCTCGCTACAGCCCCTGCATGATTGACCCCTGTTTAGCATAAACCCGTACTATACAGTAGGTCGTTGTCAACTTTGCCATGGTTTTTTCTTTTGGTTATGGTTTGGTGGATTTTGTTCAAGATTTCAAGTTTTTGGGCAAACTCTTTACAACTATAGGCCACCAGGCATCATTTTATTGGTTGCATTTACAGAACCTCCAATGTTAACCACCTCCCCATGTTGACCACATTTTCAACTGTCTGGACGGTCACCACATTAACTAAATGGAAAGTGACCTCTACATGCTGACCACCTGCACTTCTGTATGTTGTATGTTGACCACTTTAACTATGACACAATAGTAATTTACTCTGTATGTTGACCGGCATGGTCTCAACATGTAAAGTCATGGATGATGAAATTTATTGGCTGCTTGCAAAACTTATACTGTGCACCCCTGACAGTAACTGTCTATAGAGGTACAAGTTCATTTTGAACCCCTTCAGTACCCCTACTTTACTGTACGTGTAATTGCTGCATAAATTTGCAGCAAATTAGCAATACTGGTACTGTATTATGAATATTTTAATAAGACTATTCGTAACATTCAATTGGGTGGTCATCTTACAGAGGTTCTATTGTACAGTGTATATAATCAGGGCAATATAATTTAAATATTAGCCTATTTTGCCACCAGAATGCTTATACAGGTGTTCACGTGCAAATGTTTGTCGCTAGCAATTATTATTTTAATTAGTATTATTACCGTACGTCAGATAGGCTAATAACAGCACAATTATATTGAAGATGATTTTGACTACTTTAGGTGGGTGACAAACTTTGTCTGGAGTGTGCAATCCCTTTGCCTTAATGAAAAATTCGCCTGTGGCTTTCCTTACGTTATTAATATTATTAAAAAAAATTGCAGGTGAGAAAAATGTACTGAAACCCATATACATGTATATCATTTTTGATGAAATTTCTTATAAATACAAAACATGTGTGGTTAAGAAAAATTTGGATTTTTTTTTGGTCGACCACTGCGTTTTCTTCATTATTCTTGCATGTATATTTCTGAAGTTTAAGCATTATAATTTTTGAGAAAAAAATGCATACGTGTATACGGTGTTTGCGTATTATTTTTTGGACTGGTCCCAACATGGTTGTTATAATTCCTCCAAAACCTTGAAAACTGTCTGTATTCTTCCCCCTGTCATAGATAGGGTTGAAAGTTATAACTGGCAGATGTCACTGCCAAATTTGCGTACAAAATTAAATTCTTGTCAGCGATAACGACAAAATGTTTTAAAATACGCTATGACGCATCCACAGTCAAAATTAGCATTAAATGTGTGATCGGAGAAAGGGTGTGATATGTGATATTCAAATGAGGTGTCAGTCAAATCTTCATTCTGATTCGTACCTATATTTATTTCTGAAAGCGAAATTCCCTGAATTTTCCACGTTTTCCAGGGTCGTTCTAATTTTTTTCAGGTTCAAAAAATAAATTTTAATGATTAAATATTTGCCACAATTCTAATAAAAACCACTTTTAGTAATAATTTCTTTTACAAAAACTAGATCGCCAATATTGCAGTTTTAGATCATTTTGAAAATTTCCGAAATATTAATATTGACGGAAATTTACTCCATAGACGAAACTTGAATAAAACATTACCAGAAGTAACAGATTTTGTGTAAATCGAAGACGTTTAAATAACAAATGTAGCACTCACTGACGGCAATTTTACTTTTTTAAACTAAATCACCAATAATGCATAAAGTACGACTACGTATAATTTAATCACAAATGCTAATTGTGAATATGAATTTTAGGTAAATGGTATAAATGATTATCAGATCAATAATTTTCGTGCTGATTTCACATAATTATAACGAACAAATACAAAATATAATTTTGATACTGAAAAATTCCAGGTTTATATTCAAAATTTCCTGAGTTTTCAAGGCTTTACAGGGTGCATGTAAAATTCCCTGAGGTTTCCATGTTTTCCAGGTTTGTAGCCAAATTTCAGTTGAGGCATTTGGGAGACGTGATGGTGTATTTGTAAGAATTTTTCCCAATTTAAAATCATAAAAATCCACTTTTATTCTAATTCAGTGACCGTAATTTAATTCCATGCACCATTTCAGCAATGACTGATTGCCAGTCAGGGCAGGACATTAAACCCCATCTATGCATGGGGTGTTGCGATAGCATATGCTTATATTGGAGGAGGGTTTGAAACCCTTGCTGAAATTTCTTGGCCCTGTACAGCCGTTATGCTAAGCATTTGAGAGGGGAGTGAGGTGATGTGGGGAAGAAACTAATGTCAGATGCGCCCCATAGCTTGCCATGTTTATTGGACCCATATGCAGATCCAGTGATAGTACACTATCCTGAAATTAATTTCCGACTGGAAAAATCAATAACTTTTCCTGAGTTATCCAGTGCCCGTCCAGCGGATGTCCTTATCTGACAGCTATGCAGACATATTTAAAAATTTAACATTTTTGCGGTTCACTGTATATCGGGTTTCTAAATGGATAACGATTTTTTTCCCCAAGAGTTTTCTCCTTAATTATTCATTCTGTTTAATATTTATTGCAGGTTTAAAAAACAAATTATTATGGCCTGAATATGATGGGTATTTGAGTCCTACCGGTATATACTGACAATGTATGATTTTTTTGCTTATCATACATGTACATTGTATGTTCGTCATCGCTATTTTGAAAATTTTTATTTTTAGTTAAAATGTATCTGTATCTATCTGACGATTTTACGTAGCCTCAAACATTTAAATATGTTTTTCATTTAGTGTAAGCTCTTTCAAAACAAGACTAGAACTTCTTAGGGGCAAGGATAAACTTTGTGAAAGCACCTCCCAAATTATTTTTAAATAATTTTATGGAAACCTTATTCTAAACATATAATCCACGCTTCTCAAAGTTTTATTGTGAAATTTTAAAGTAAATTTATATATTTTGACACGAACTGACATTATTTTGATGTTCAGCTAGGAAAATTGCTTATAACGTACAGTGCATGTAGTGAGCTATGTAGCTTGACCTTTTTTCATAAGAAAACCATGTTTTGATACAGTATGCAGTGGGTTTAGTGCACACAGAAATTTATATGTGCTACATACATGTATGTATACATTAACTACAGTATACTGTATACAATATGTTCTGCAGATGTTAACAAATTTTATTTTAACATACTGTAAGTTGATAATATTAAAGCATGATGTTAAGGACTTGCATAACATCATCTTGATACTAACATGACTTAAAAGGTAGTTGTTAGCAAATTTTACTTTAAGCATTGATATAATTGATTATAGCATTGATAGCATTGATAGCATTGATGGCATGATGGCACCACGTAAAATTAGTGAAAAACGGTTAAACATAAGGTCAAGTTTTTAAGTAAACTTATTTAACTTAGATGTTTTGCATTTAAGGTTTTTAAAAAAAAAAAAAACCTGCTGCATATGCATCATTCTAAGTATTACTATTTGTTGAGTGGTAATTACAATGTTGTTCAATTTTACCAGCTATTTCTTGGGACTTTCATAGAGATTCTAGACTGAAATTTAAATTTGTTTAACCCTCTTGTTTATTACTTATTTAAAGGCACAATTTGTGGTTAGTTTTATGTAAGTGCATAAAGACCTTAACTGCTTCTCGTATAATAAACGTACACGTCTGTTCGCGTGATTCTGGGAGGCTGGAAAAAAATCGATAATGAATTTAAAGTCTACTTGAAAATCAATAATGTCTCTTTGATGCTGAACCTGCATGTATAAAATGGTTGCTTGTTGTATATTTAAATGTCACAACTGTGGCCTATACAAAGTCACTTATACACGTAGTTTGGATTGAATTGGGTATGAATTGGTCAAGTTGGTGAATTTGGAACGATGGAAATCGATTGTGTGGTTTTGAATCAGTTAAGAAAATTGCTTTAGCTCCACCATGATCATGAATATTTCATTTCTATAGCTTCACTGATCTTTGCGTTGCACAAAATTCTCACCAGATGGCGTTGCTGGGCTTTGCATCTGCAGCGCCCTCCTGCTGTCACATTTTCACAGTATTGATCCGGTGTGCAATATCGTGACGTCACAGTGACGTGTCGATGTTTTTACGTTCTTGATGACGTAACTTAATCCGAGGTACTTGTACTATGTAATTTTAAGGTATTTTGTGAGAAAATGGTTGGTTTATCCCCTCCCTTCTCTCGATGGTTTCAGAGTCTTCGTTATGACGCTATAGCTTTTGCCCTTTTAGTTTAAGCTATTCATCCATGAGTCCCTTAATTCTTGGTGTCACCAAAAATCGTTGAAAGTCATTAACACTTTATCAAAGTGTCGTTGTGCAACGTCTAAACCATGTTGTTTCGGTGCATTGAAGTGGAGAAATATCTACTACATGGTGACTACCAACTTGAAAAACCCGGAAAAACTTGGAAATCTCATGGTGTTTTATTTTCATCTAGTTTTTATAGAAGAAATCCCTAGCTTACAAATTTTGTATTATTTCGATAAAGGCATTTCAAGGAACATATATATCCAAAACCATTATTTTTGGTAGGAAATGTTCGCAAAATCCATTATTGAGAGATGTATGTTTGGTAATGTTGGCTAAAAACCTACCATTTGAGATGTAGTTTTTCAAAAACATTTCGCCTATGAAGTTTCCTTTGTATTACTAAATATTGTTTTCAGTAGAAGCGTGGCACACATTTGTCATTAAAATTATTTCTGAAACTGGAACAATTAGAATATGACCCTTAAAAACCTGGAAGACTTGGGAAGTTTCGTTTTCAGAAATTAGGTGAAATGATTTCAACCTGATATTCAACCTGAGTTACACATCACACGTTGGCTATCCATGTCCATTGCCCGCACAGTTTTTGCCACTAGATGGCGTTGCTTGCCACGATACATTTGTTGATGAGAACGATGATAATAGGTTGCGAAATGCCGCCCCCTAGCGTGAATTGCAGCATTAAAAACTCCTTCCCACAAAATAGTGCTTTCGAAGGAGGGGGTCCTAATCGTGGTGCCTTAATTCGATCAATTAGTTTGGATAAGGAAAGGGTTGAAGTCTGTTGATCTTGAAACGTACAGTATAGGTAACAAAAAAGGGGGACTATCTTCATGTATAAACTCGTCTATAGGACGAGGTCTAAAAACTCCTTTGTTCGATTTTGTGTTCCTCCGCCCTATTTTTATTCAACAATGGCTCCCATTATTATCAGAGGACAAGATGAACGTTTTTTCCGACTTGGTCAGCATTGAAATTTGTTACTCGGTGCTGTGAAACTCTCCAGTGTGCCATTATCGACCATGGCGGACACGAAAACTCCATTACAACGTCAGAATTAAGTAGCCTTGGTGGCGCTGCTGTCGCTGGTTCCTCCTCTTCCTCCTTGGTAAAACCTACCTTGACTTCATCCCCACCTTCCATGAGTTTTGCAGCAGATGTCTTCCCCTTCCCCATGACGTTTTTGTGTTTCTTGGAGACACCTTCCTCGAACCTTTCTTTAGAAAAGTTCAAAGAAAAGTTTTCTGTTGTTTCCACGTACCTTAGAGGTGGAAACTTTTCTTACTGGAGTTTAGCAGAACAGATGCTGGTAAACAGAGGGGATTGTGACCAATTTGTTTTGCCTTTCTTATCGCAGTTTTCCAAGGAACCAGTTGAAAGGGACAATGGCGAGGAAGTTGTTTGGCCAAAGTGCACCTTTGAGATTAGTTTGTTTTGTAGGGGACCGAATGGATGACCCTAGCTCCTCAATTGGTCGGGTTATTATCAGTCTATTCCCTACATGTACTTGATTTCCTAGGTGCTGCTGCTGGCTTTATTTTCTTTTACCATGAGGAACTTTTTTTTTCTTATTCCATAAGAAGCGTATGAGGAACTTAGTTAAGATGACCATAAAGCAAACCATTTGTACGCGTAAATGAGACTGTAAAAATTGCCCATTGAAGGATGCCTAAAAATGTTGAAATTCCGAAGTTAACATCAATGTTTTAGTCATGAAATGCCACCATTTTTGAAACAGTGTCTTGGAGCTTGCGATGAGGAGTAAAGATAGATTAACTTGTGTTTAGAGTTAATTTTATTGCTGCAATGTTCTCTAAGTCATCTCTGGACTACTTTGCTGAATAAAATTTGAACTTAAGTTTTATTTGCTCTTTTGAGCATAAGTAAACATGTATGAATTATCTTTCTTAAAAATATGTGCTTGGAAGAAAAAAAACATTTGCCATTATGTTTAAAGTTATCTCTGGAAAAGTGGTCTAGAGTGACTTTTGTTATTCTACTACACTACAGCAAAAAAATGGTTAAGTGCTAAACATTTTTTTCATAATATCTACACATGTATTTAAAATAACAGAAAAATGGGAAAATCTGTTTGTTTCTCAGATATTGTACAGGGTTCACCCAGACCTGGAAAGCCTGGAAATGACGGGGAAACTGGAAAGGTCAGGCAAAGTGAATTTACTTAGGAAAAGTCAGGGAGATTCAAGAAATCAGTAATGCATTTTTACACAGAGTTAATGGTCAACACAAAAATCAGGAGATGATAAGTAATCGTGTGAAAGACATGGAGAATAGAAAGATTAATAATGATGTTTTTAATATTAAAATAATCTAAATTTGCTTTTTCCCTATGAAAAGTTGTTCAATATCCTGTTTATTTATTTATGATCAACAAGATAGCTTTCCATACATTTGCCTATGCCATATTTTTCCATTTTTAGTGGGCAGGGTGGTCAGGGAAATTTGTTTTAAAACCGGGAAAAATATGGAAAATGCCAGCAAATTTAGTAATTCCATCTCTGAGGGAACCCTGTACAAGGTATATTAAAATAACAGAAAAATTGGAAAAATATTTTAAAGTCGTTTCTCAGATATGGCACGTAGAATATTTGTTTCATTTACACATTTTTAGTAACTATACTATACAATGTAGTTGTATTCGATGCAATTCAAAGCTACATGTGCGTGCACGCGTATTTGAAAAAGTTTGACGAAATAATTGCCTTAACCTAGCTCTAAATAAATGATACTATGCGATTATACGAGTGGTTTCCCACCATGCTTTTTTGTATTTATAATTACGCCTGTCTCGTAGATATAATTTATAGTCAATCAAAATGCGCTTTCTGTTGTATAATCTTAATTTACCGCCTGAATCGATTCACGTCCAGAAATAATCCTATCTCATAATTAAAATGATTCATAAATACCTGGGGGGTAGGGGGGTGTTCATGAAGTGATCGGTGATTTTACTTTTTTATAAATGAAATTATAATTGAAATACCTATACAGTATTCGTTTATGTACATGCGAGATCATGTATAATAAGTTGTTTATGTTCGTATTTCTTTTCGGAGTTAGCACATGGGTTGCACAGTTAACCAATTACTGTCTAAACAAGTGTTCTAGAGAAACCTAATCTATAGAGTTTTTGTGCTTGTATCGAATTAAGCCATGGAAATTGCCTTCGTTTCTCATGTTGTGAGATCATCATGGCTTATAAAAACGCGTTGTATTTGGTGCTGCTGGACACTATAATGATGGCGTGATCTAGAATTCAGCAAAACGTATCACACATCCCACTCCCAATGTGAGGTGTTCCGGTTTATCAAACGTACCACCACCAGATGATATTCCCCGTGATCGACCTTGGAATATATATTTTTGGTTATACATGTATCGATTTTTTGCTTCCTGTATACCTGGCACGCATTTCGGTGTTGCGAATGGCAGATGTGTACAGGCTCATGACGAGTTTTGCCCATTGACATTGGTGTTTAACCAGTATAGTCTATTCAACCAACTAGTACATACGCGACTTAATGACGCCATTCAACCTGTGAAACATGTGTTTTTCGAAGCATAATGCATGTACACACAGTGTGAAGGTACTGTACCTTAATTATACACCGAGGTTTGACGTTACCCATGCTCAGGAAAAACTTTTACAAAGGTTTGGGAAGCATTGGTTTCTCCTATATATTTTTATCAACACTCAAATATGCATTGTTTCGAATTAAATTTGCGTCTTCATCGTTGACTATGGAGCGACTTATCCTCGAATGAAAAAAAAACCCCTTTCTTATAATTTCGGATAATTTAGGAGGCATGAAAAAAACTTTCACATATCCAGTATAGGTTTGGCAAGCACGGCATGATCAAGCTATAATTTGATTTCTCTTATACATTCTCACGAGTCAACTTATTGATCGACAAATGTCGACCGAGAATTGTTAAGTTTCTGTTAGTGTTCAGACGTTTCAGCAAAACGTCCATTGCAAAGGAATGGAACCCGATTCTGGTGAAATTTCGAATGCGTGCGCGTGTCATTTTGAATTTTTGTTTGTTCACGCGCTTTAAATGGAACGATTTGAGCAAGTTGAAAGCTGTTGAAAGACCAAAAGATTTAAGCCGCGTTCTCACGAGTCAACTTTTGTCGATCAACAATTATTGATCGATAATTGTTACTTTCTGTTCAGACGTTTAAACAAAAATGTACGCAACTTGCAGTTGAAGATAGCGCCGAGCAAAAATTATGCTTGCTGTATTTTTTCCCCCGAAATTCGCATGAAATGGAACACGAATCTGGCGAAAATTTGAATTCGTGAGCGTGCCAATTTGGAATTTGGTTTGTTCACGCGTTTTAAGTGGAACGACTTGATCAAGTTAAAACAGTTGAAAGACCTAAAGTTGAAGGGTGGGAAACTTTGATCGATTCATCAAATCATTTATCAACGCTGATTCAATTCACGTAAACGATGATGAGCCGCATTCTGACGAGTCAACTTTTGTCGGTCAATATCGATCATCAATTATTGATCGACAAATGTTGACCATTAATTGTTCAATTTCTGTTCAGACGTTTCAACAAAAATGTATTCAACTTACAGTTGAAGATGGCGTCGATGGCAATTATGCTCGCTGTATTTTTCCTCAATTCCCATTAAATGGAACTGGAAAGAGGAATAGAACACGATTCTGGCGAAAATTCCGAATTCGTGCGCGTGCCAATTTTGCATTTTGTTCGTTTACGCGCTCTAAATGGAACGAAGGGAGCAAGTTAAAAGCCGTTGAACGACCAAAAGTTGAAGGGTGACCAACTTTGTTCGATTCAACAATCATTGATCAACTCGGATTCAATTCTGTTGAAAAGCGTGTTCTCACATTTCAAGCAGCTTTCAACAGAAAGTTGATCGACAAAAATTGACTCGTGAGAACGCAGTCTTAATGGAACGACTCGATCAAGTTGAAAGCGGTTGAAAGACCTAAAGTTGAAGGGGGTTCAACTTTGTTCGATTCATCAAATCACTGATCAACGCTGTTTCAATTCTGTTGAAAAGCGTGTTCTCACAATATTAATCAGCTTTCAACAGGAAGTTGATCGACAAAAATTGACTCGTGAGAACGCAGTTTTACTGTAAATTTTTATCAAAACTTCCGCGCTGTATTTCGCGCCGTCATTGACCATCATTTTATTTTTCAAACACACGCTGCATGCTGCTGAAGCACGCGAACGCGTTCGAACTGCCGCGACTGGCGATCGCCCCTGTACTCCCCCCTCGGCTCAGCCGCTGAGCCGCACGAGTCTCGGCATTGGCACGCGATCGGCGTTCCCGTTCCATCGGCGGCTGCGGGGACTACTTTCCCCGCGCGGAGTCATCTACCGCCCTTCTCTCGCTTCTCTCACTTCACGCTTGCCTCGTTTGCCTCTCGCTGTTGCCTTCTCCTATTGGCGGCCGTCCTCCTTCCGGGTGTTTCCCTTTCGTTCTTTCGTTCCATCCCGCACTTGTAGTCCTTGCGCAGCCGCGTGGCTTCGGAGAGCAGCAGGAGCAGAACGCGTGGAACGAAGGAGAGAGAGTAGCGCTCGGTACCAGCGCGACTTGGCTCGCAAAACCGTGCAGCAATTAATCGAGCGGGGCTAGCGTTCGTTCGACGTTAGTGCGGGAAAAAAGGGAAAAAAAAAAAAAACAACCGAACACCACAACGCATCCGTCGCGAGTCGATGTTGGAGCTCCACGGATGATGAACTCGTACTTCGACCAAGGCGGCTTCTACGGCAGCCAGGGTGGCGTTGGAGGCGTGGGCGGCGAACAGTCGTATCGCTTCCCGCTGCTCTCCGTGCCCCCCTACGCCCAGCCGACGTCGCACAGGGACTCTTCGGCCTACGACGCCCAGGGCCCAACCGCAGCCGCAGCAGCCTGCAAGCTATACGATGCGACCGCTGTACCCGGCTACAAGGTGGCGTCCGAGTGCAAGGACCAGAACGGATACGGTAGCAGCCCAGGGGCGCAGGGGCAGGGCAAGGATGGGGGTGCTTGGCCCCCCGGCGGTGGCGGAGGGGGACTGCCCGTGCGACCGGCCGCCTGCACCCCCGACTCTGCGGCCGCCGCAGCCGCTCGCACTTACGACGCCGGCGCCGGAAGTCCACGCGATCGGACGGCCGGCTCGTGGTCGCAGTGCTGCCAGAACCCCGTGGCGGCAACCACCCCGCCCGCGCAACAACAGCAACCCAGCCAAAACCACACTTTCTACCCGTGGATGGCCATTGCAGGTCGGTACCAGGTGACCAACCCCATGCTAGGTAGGAACGAGCGACGTTATCATTATTTATCATACTAACGTACGTGTGCCTTTTTGGGTTTTTCGTTTTTTCCGAACCTCACCCCCCTTTGTCCGTCGACCTACTCGTGACCTCTGACCCCCACACCCATTACTCCCACTCCGATATGGATACATGTACGTTCGAAATTGACCTGGATTTCGATAACGTGTTCGTTGGGTGCGTTCGAACGCGTTGTCTTGATGACGACGAACTTGTGGTACTGGTCAGACTCTTTGCTGCCAGTATTGATTTGAATTGAGGTTGTGGGTTAACGGTAACCGCACACGGACATTATTACTGACCGTGTAAACAGGGTTGACACTAAACTGCAAAGTCAGGAAAATGTCAGGCAACTAAAAAAGTCAGGCATTTTTGAATGACGTCAGGCAAAAATGTAAAGGTAGTGTGAAACATGCGGCCAATTTTTAAACAGTTATCAAATGTGTACATGTAGCTTACCAACCAGTCCTAGATGCTACGATACAGCAGTTATTGAGGAGTGGGCAGTCTTTATGGTGTGTTATAAACGGTTGGTTTTATTTAAATCGTTTTGTTATTGTTGTAAATTTCAGTTGATCTGGGTTCATCTGAGTATCAATTTGAGTGACGAAAGTTCCATTTTAGGTCATGCAAAATCAGTAAATGATGTTGATTTCATCAGGCAAAGTCAGGCAAGACAGTTTTGGGAAAATGGTGGCAACTGTGTAAACTGGTGGGTTGATGTTCTATTCGCGTGACGATTTTCCGAATTTTCGGAATAATGAAATTTTTTTAGAATAATGACAGTAGCACTGATCTTATAGGATTGGCATTTGACCCTAGTCTAAAATAATATCCCAGGGATCGGTGCTGAATATCAGTTTGGAGAGGTATTGGTGACTATATAATGTCCTCGGGACCTGTGCTGAGTATTAGTTTAGAGAGGTTATTAGTTTGAACAGGTTGGCGCAGGGCTCGTTGGGCTGATATTAGGACGTCAAAACTAAATGTCAGCAACATTGGATGGCATGCATTTTTGTATTGACGAGTATGATTGCAAATGGCATTTGTCCATTCCATTTCCTTTTTCATATGGAATAAATTATTATTATTAAATTGATATTTTAACCTGTCTAGACTAATAGCCTGAGACCAGTGTTGGCTATTAGTCTAACATGTCTAGACTAATGTCTTGGGACCAGTAAAAAAACAATCAAAAGTTATTGAATAACATGTTATGGAGATTAGTTAGATTTAACGTTGGTGTTAGTCTCACATTAGTTTAGAGAGGACATTGCTTTAGACAGAATTTTTACGAACACATTTTAGGGCCATTTTAACAGGCATTGTTAGAAAATGTACAGTATGTTCTTAAGCTGATTTTATGACGTAATATCCTATACATATATTTGTGTGTGCACTTCATGGCAAATGAACGTGTTTACAACATGTGGTCGTATTTAGAACATTAGAAAATTCGTGTATTAAAACGTGTTTGCCAATGTTCTGGGTATGGGCCGATAAATGTTTCGTTATTTTATTCCCTTTTTATTCGTGTGTATAAAATGACAAATGGCCTATAAATCTAACCGAATGGCCCCTAACGTTTTATCGCATTTATAGTGCTGAGAACGTGCGAATTTATTGTTACAAACTTTTGGTATTCAATTGACCTGTTGACCCTGTTATTTTAAATGAAATTAAGTTATCATCGATTACGGATGCAGTATTAATTGTACTAGATATTCTTTGATTATATTTCGAGCTGTATTCAAATAACATTTGAGATTAATCTGTAATGTCACTGGTTTTCCAGTTCAAGTTTTGACCCCCAGTCGAGCAAACCGCTAGAGGGCATAGCACGCGCCATTTTTTTATATTTTTTTATCTTTGTTGTTTTATTATTTTTATCGTGTTTTTTTTCTTTTCCCATATGGCCCCGTGTGGTCTCGCAAACTACAAACGTATTGTAATATGGCGCCCATAAATGTGAGGGAAAACAACAGTGAAATGGATAAAAAACAACGGTTGTTTTTGTTGTTTTCCCCCATTCAAGAACAATCGTTTAACCTCGTTTCCGCAAACTTTTGTTTTGGACGAAGGTATCTCGAAGCCATAAAATACCCTGAGCTTATTTTAATCGCTAATTGTTGGGCCATTAAAGTTAAGTACCGTTTAATCGTTGCGTATCACTCGAGCATTGGTGTTGGTGGACACTCCACGTGCTAAACTGACCGTATATTATACATGTCATGGTTGCCATTTTGTTTTGTTAATAACCAGCTTTGAGAATTTTTTTATAAAAATTGTAATTAATGCACATTTTTTAAGACAAATTTACGATGCGTAAAATCAACCGAATCGCAACTAAGTGTAATTCTAATTAAATCTACTGCATGGAGGAGTTATGCAAATTAAAACCATAGTTAGCTTTGAAAAAAATATAATTTCAGCTTCTTAATCATTTGGGAGTTTTGGGCCCTGGGTATTCAGTTAATCGGAACCATATCAGAGGGGGACAAACATGTCGAAAAAATGTACCATAAATATAAAAAAGTCCGTATGTCCTAAACAAGCCCTATATTCCTAACGTCATAAATTTAAGAAAATATTGAAGATATTAAAAAAAAGACAACTTGCTCCTAAGATAGGATTCTTTGTATCCTTAGAAATTGCCCTGTTAAAAATAATTGTCATACATTTATTTTATAATCCAATATCGTATTATGACATAAAGATGTTTAAGGATGAATTACTGCATTTAGAAACCTTAACCTTCTTTAAAAAAAGTTAATTATACACTGTACTCTAAATTGTTCTGGATTCATTAAATCTTGAAGTTGCAACCCAGTTGAAAAAATTGTACACGAATAATTTTATTTTATTTGGCATTAAGAAATTCACCATTTTAAGTCTTTAATTTTTACTGTAAGAAAAGTCCTGGATACGCTGAATATGGAAGTTGCAACCCTGTTAAAAAACTACACTAATAATTACACTAAAAACTACACTAATTTGTTATATTATAACAAAGAGATGAAAGTTTCGTATTATTTTATTATAATACAAAGATGAGTAGATCATAAATTAATGAATTTAAAAATCCTTAACTTTAAAAAGTCTAAATTTTACTATGAATATGGAAAGTTACAACCATGTTAAAAACTACACTAATAATTTTAATTTTATTTTATTACTGATTTATAACATAAAGGTGAATAAATTGCGAAATACTGCATGCATTCAATACCTTTCCCCTTTTTTAAAAAAATCGTAAAATATTGTTACTACTGTAAGACTAAAAAGTGCTAACTTTCAAAACTTCATAAACACCATTGATACCAACAGCTTTAGAATGGTTTTTTTAATTTTTTTCTTATACGCAAACTTGTAATATATTACAGGCTGCTCAAATAGTACCCAGTAGATAATCTATATTATTTTGTTTGAATTAAATAGCATTGAATTGAATTTCCAGCTAGTCGTGTGGCTTCTGTGCAGGGTGCGTCAAAAGTTCCTTTGCCTCTTGAGTGCCCATGCAATAAGGAGGAGACTCGACGCACCCTGAATTTTTTTTATACGCTATAACATGCTTTTTTGCCTATCACAACATGACCAGGTCTGTGACTAGGTGTTTTGGAGATGAAAATGACTGCGTGCCCCACCCCCTCCCCGAGTAAGCCACCCTGACATGGGTTACCCCCTCCGTATTTACCGCCATTGTTCCCCACCCAATTGCTCGGTATACAATGACGCTCCAGTCGTAAATATTTGTTCGTGTGGGAAGTTAACGGGTTTTTGTTTGTTTGACCGTTCGCTCGTGGACGAGAATTACACGTCCCATTATAACGACGCCAGCAGGGCACGCCCTCTGGGGAAAACGAACGCAGTTAACCCCTTCAGTTCCTTCTTCTTTCCCTGAGTGCTGCAGTCCAGCCTAATCCTGTTATTAAATTGCCATGGCGCAATCATCATCATTATCATCATCATCATCGTTATCCCAGTCTGCTTCACATTCGAGCAAATCCCTCGGTCTACAAAAGGGACTTTTGTCTTTTCATACCTGTAAATGAGTCCACTGAAACGGACCATTTTGCTTTGCACGTACTTGTACAGGGTGATCATGAAGACTTTCCCTAGAACTGTAGAACTGATGGGTGAGATATAGACAATCAACGAAAAATTTTAGTGCATTCACACCTGTAAAGGACCCAGTAAGGCCCAGCTTCCCCAACCTTTTCTTGAATTCAATACCCAAAAACTGCTTCGCAGTCTTGTTACCCAAGACCACCGATTAGTCTTTTTACCCAATCCAGGTAGGCTAAGTATTAATTATACTGCCAGCAAAAATTAATTAATCTAATAAATACTTATTTATATACTTATACTATTAAATGCGTTTTACTATTACGTACTTTTTCTAAATAAATGATAGAAATTGTGATACGAGTAGAAAAACCTAAGGAAAATCCACTTTTACCCAATTTTGGGTAATTTACCAAGGTTTCTGAAGGACCTGAAAACTTGTTAGCTAATTTACCCTTATGATACTATTGGACATTCGATTCTAGTTGCTTCCTGTAAACCAACCACGTGAAATAAAAACTTTCTTAAAAAATTCAAAAACGTTTTCCAAAAAATTGTTTGTTTTTTATTTAAATAAATTTTTATAATTTGCAAAATGTTGGAATGGATCTATGTAATTAAATCATTTGTAATGTAAGCTTTTTCAAAAAAAATTGTGTGTTTTTTAAGATAGAAATTTTTACACATTGCACAAAATTAATTAATCTATCAACAATTTCAATATTTTTTTTTATAATTTGCAACATTTTGTAATGAATTTTACAATCATTACTTTGTAATCTAACCTTTTTTGAAAAAATTGTCCTAGCTTTTCAAGATAATTTTGTGCAATTTGTAAATGTTTTAATTAATCTTGGTAGTGTTTGTAATTTTCGTAGTTACAACCTTAATGTCATCCCAGCTGTATCGCTCGTGAATGGGTGATGGTGGATAGCATCTTAAACCTTAGTCGTTGTTAAGTTTTCTTAATTCAACTCGTGTTTTCCAAGTTATGAAATGCTTTCAAAATTCGAAAGTTCAATATTTATAGTAACAAACATTAGTGGTTTACGAGTTAATGTTTAAATTTCTGACGAGGTCCAGGCCTCATAAATACAATTTTGTTCTAAAGTTTTGTTAAACTTTTCTTTCCTATCCCTGTATTTGACCACAGATGTTTGACTGTGGTATGCGGTAATTGCGGTTACCTAATGTCTTCCCAAAAGTTAATCCGAGTTGAAAGTTAATAAATCCTGAGCAAAATATGCGTTCTAGAAGGCGTAAAATTCAAGATGGCGTCCATTAATTCCTGGTGTTGCGGTCTCGGAATAGTTTCGAGGGTCGTAACTTTTGTTTTCCACTCATATTTTATTTATGCTACTAAGCCTGCGATTTCGCAACTTTGAGCTTCCCATCTCCTACCTGTGTTATTATGTATTATGTGCATGCACTTTTCGCATTAGCATACATTGAAACTAATGGTTCGAAGCTATAGATAGCGGTTATCTGGCTGACAGATTGGACAGTTTTAACACTAGCCCATTATTTGCGATGCACTAATCATCGGGGCTTAGTGCGAATCGAGATATCAGCTTTTGCCCGGTTGTGGTTTTCGACCAATAAGTCATTTTGCCACAGTCGTTGTGGTTGGACACCTCTTGGTGGGGTTCACTCAATGGCTGCAGCCTGCATCTGACTTGCCAATTCTGATATAGGTTTTTGGCTAGTTAGCTGAACAGTTGACCTAGACACATTAACCCATATACACTGTAGTTGGATGATCGCATTGGAAATTAGAACGAAAATTCGTCGAAACAGAAAGGTCTATTCTGATTCTCGCAGAATTTCTGGTATTTCAAGAATTTCTGAAACTTCAAGAACTTTTAAGCAATTCGAGAATCTTTTCTGTATGTTGACTTGACATAAATGTTTGGGACTGTTTGTGGTGTTATTAGGGCATGTTGAGCAGGTGTTCGAATTGAAGATAAAATTTGTTTTGAATGCTTGTACTGAATGTTGACCTGTTTTTATATTTCCCTACATGTATATGGTTTTTTTTTCGGGGACAGAATTCGAAACAAACTTGTTTGAAACTGCTTTTGGAAAAAAAATTGATTTTCAAACATGCACAAACTATTTTTATAGTGATTACGGGGTTCCCACTTTCTGGAAAGTCAGGGAAATGAAAGCGTCAGGGAATTCGTGTAAATTCGTAAAAAAATCTTAATGTCAGGGAAATTTACTTAGTTTGCATTAGCCAATTGATTAGTAATCATATTTTATAAAAAATTGGGATAAAATCCATCAGGGAAATTTGTTATAACAGTTAATTTTTAAATATATTTTCAAAGTTCTTTAATGAACTTTGCAAGTTTCATATACAGGATACAACCAGTCTAAGTAGATGTCACATTAATTTGAAGATTTTTTTTAAAGCAACATTAAATAATCATCAAGCTATCATCGCTTTTGGCAATTCAGTAAGATCCAAAAAATAAAATAAAAAGACGGTTATTTTTATTTTGTATTTTTGCAATGATGGACATTCAGTTGTCCAGGCATACCTTAAATGATTAATTAATTGACGATCAGCAATGCATGTAACTAAATCTAACACAGAGGTCATGTTTTTGATGTTTTTTACCTTTGAATTTATATTTACCTTACGAACTTGGTGGGGGTGCATCTTTCCCAAACTTAATTTGTTGCCTGAACTTCCATCTCAAAATACCATGAAATTATTTTTCCGCAACGCATTTCTACATAAATTTGGGCACTGGTCACCCTAGCAGTGTGACCCAACGTATGCAAAGGTCACGTGTTTGTTTTCTTTGTTCTTGAGAAAAATGTTTTTCTCCCCCAACTAGCTTAGCAGGGACCTGGGTAAAATGGTCATTTGGTTTTTTTTTTTATTTTGACGTGGGGTGTCGTTTTTTTGGGAATTTTTTTGGCTAGAAAAAAATCCCAACCAGCATGCCCCTGTCATGCAGAAGAATAACGAGCATCATTAGTAATCAAGTCACGTGACCATTTGGGGGCCATTTTGCACCAATCCATATATATCTTCTTAGTTTTTTACCATTATCTTGAGTATGAACTCATCCCCCTGATCCTAAAGCTTTCCCTAGCAATACGTATAAATATTTTATAGTATTTTTGTTTCTGATTACTGCACATTGCAGGATTTTGCCATTGTGGACACATATTCGAATCTGATTATATTAGAAAATATACTTCACCAACAATTCTCCATTTTGTGTTAACTGTTGCGTTGAAATATTAATAATCATAATTTGTATTATAGGGTGTGTATCAGGGTTCCCCAAGACCTGTAAAACCTGGAAAATCAGGGGAAATTAAGTGAAGATGGATTTATTGTGTGAAAAATTCAGGGAAATATGTAAGAAATTAAAAATGAAATCGTTACTGTCAATTTTAACAAATATATCATCACGTCGTATTTTTAATTTTAAGTGGTCAGGGTGGTCAGGGAAATTTTTAAAAGGAAGTTGAAAAGTTCATGTTGTAAGGTGTAATGTGTATTCGATTATCGAATCTGTCAAATGTATACTTTCAACTCATGATATCACCTCTCATTTACTGTTATTAGTACATATAAAAATAAAAAAAAAATATCTGGGAATTACCTCATATCCTCACCATTATTTCCAACAAGCTTTCCAATAATATAGTTGCTTATAGCTTTTTTGTCACGAGCATATCTTCGCACCACCCCCCGTGTTACATTTTTAGGTTGACCGTAAGTTTCCCTTGTATATTGAATGCAGTTATTCTTATGGAAGCCTGAATATGTCTAAGAAAGTAGAGCTTCTTGGCTCATAGCTGTATTATTGATCCCACGCAGTTTTCCCTCTGGGATAAATATGGATAAACTGTGTATAGATTCTAATATCAGGTTTCTGATTATTTCCACAATGTTATTTATGCGCCTATTAGGCCTAATGCTAGTTGAGATAAGGACACCAGATGAGCGGAGCAATTTCGTGTAGTTTATTTTTCCTTCGTTCATCTTTAAATTATTCAGAAGAAGCTGCTTTCACATCAACATGCAAAAAAAAGCAAGAAGATTCACGACGAAATATTCCTAGGGCTATTTTTAATTGATTTATGGCCAAGTTTGCCAGCAAGAGTACCATGACTGCGAAATCGAGCCTAAAGGGGTTTGATGTTGTTGATGTTGTTGTTGTTGTGAAGGAAATTTACATACGTGTACTAGGAAATGAACATTGTGGTGTTATCTCAGTAAATTCAGCTTTGGGAACGTTTTTGCCCCCTGGACATGGAAGTTTTAGAACGGTTTTAAATGAACCTTAAGGACTTTAGCAACTTTTACTTGGTAGATAAACTTGGTGCACAAAAGTGCAAGTAGTTTTGAAATGTTGAAAATTGTTTTTAAAATAAATCCAGATACAGTAAGGACCTGTCTGAACTAATATACATTGGACCGGTGCTGAATATTAGCTTAGCGAGGTTATTAGTTTGGGCAGGTTGGAAATTGGTTTATTAGATAATTAGCCTTAAACATGGCGTCATGCCAGAATATTGAATATTAGGTTATGGAGGGTAACGAGAGGATAATTATTTTACAGTATTTGATTATAGTTTTGCCACAGTGTTCAGTTGTGTCACATCTGAACTTGTTCAAACTGAACCTTATGGCAAATGTTTGGCACTGTTAGCTGTTTAGCATTGGCAGTGTGACCCGAAACCAAATCCAGGGTAGATCCTGGAAATCATACTGGTAATTAATTATCTGGATTACACTCTACATCAACCTTGATCAAATATTGTCACAATAGTAACCAGCTGTGCAAACACGGGTGCTTTATGCTTGCTAATGTGGGCGTGTCAATCAATTCATTGGTTAAATTGCTGCATGCATAATATATTCCTAAACACATAATATCTACATGTAAGACTCGATTGCACTAACGAAAGTTAAGCAAAACCAAGGTAAACCCCTATTACCTAAGGAAAAGTATTACGCCGCAGAAAGTTAGCAGATAATTATGGGTAACCATCAGGAAAAGTTTACCCAGCTAATTGATTGGTCATAATCTTTTATAAAAATGTGGGATGATACCCGTTATTTTTCAGTGAAATTACAGAAAAGTTGCCAGGAAATGTCAGGGAAATTGACTTGAGAATTTGGGTGAGAATCCTATATTAGCAGAAGAGAAGTATGGCAGTTGGAATGTGTTACTCTGATGGGTAAAATCTAAATTTATTAATTTTATTAATTTGGCCTAATCAAGTGTAGCTTGAAGTAATCATTTACCACTGTACAATGGCGTCGTATGGCGGTTTGGCCACGCCCCTTACCGCACTATTTTGTCCAAATATATGCAAGTAAAATAAACCTATGACAAGTTAAGTTTCATTGCCAGGAAATTTAACACGTTTCATTGCCAGGAAATTTAACACGTTACTTACATGTGTTCTGTCTATATAACTGGAAAACGTGCCAAAATGAGCATTTACCACTATACAATGGCGTCGTATGGTGGATTAGCCACGCCCCTTACCGCACTATTTTGCCTAAAAATATGGCGCCCACACCTGCTTTTCTTTCATTTATTAACTCGTAATTTCCCAAATGGAACGTCAGTTTCAGCGGCCATCTTGTGTCTTCTGGTCCCATGTTTTCACTCGTTTCTTACATAAGAAATCTTGGTGGAATTCTTTTTTACATCCACGGTGTATCGGCCCAGAAAGGCTGAGAAAGCAGTCATTTACGCATCGGTGTCAAAAATTTCGAGTCCAATGAAAATGGACGTGACATGTGGGACGTATAGCGAGGAAACATAGCAGCAGTTGATAGATGTCAGCACTCCCTAGTCCCTACTAGACGGCATAAAACCCGATCCTTCACGTTTTTTTTTTCTAACCGTATTTTTATTCAACTTCTCCCCCCAAATACAGTACACGCATTGGCACCCCTTGCTTTTCTTGAGAATGACGAGGCTCCCCCAATTCCTCCCTCGTTCCCTCCCCTATAGCAGTTTCCTCACAAGGCCAACAAATCTTTTGACTCCTTTTTTTTCTCGCGCTCGTTCGGCGCATGCCCATTCGTGCACCCTCGTGGCAACGCACACTACCGCCACCTAGCGTCGGTATTTTTCCTTTCGACGTTTCCTGAAGTTTTGGGCGCATGGAAACGCAGTTTACTCAGTAACTGAACATTGGGCAATTGACCCAATATTGTGATGCTTTTGACTTGTTTATATTAATTTTGCTTACACGTCATGATATTACGTCAATTAACGTATGATGTTAATTGGTGGAAATTACGTAATCCATAAATGGGGTTCGTCCAGAACTAAAAATCTGGAATTGTCAGGGAAAATTGTAGGCTCACGTTGAAAGTGAAGAAAGTCAGGGAAATTCAACATATAGGCGATTTGTTGATTGGTTATTTGTCGATTAGAAACTGTGCAAATCAGGCTTATGTGGAATCGAACATTACAAATAGGGTTAACCCATGCAGAGATAAAATGTTCAACTTCCCTGACTTTTCATGTTTTCAAGAACAAATTTCCATGACATTTGAGAATGCAAAAAAACGTGACATGCCGATATATTTATTGCTCATAGGCCTACATATAAACAGGATTTTTTTTCATATGAAAAAGCAAATGTAGATCAATGGGTTTTTTTAAACAGGATTTTTTTTTTCATAAGAAATTAACAGCCAGATTCAGATTAGTGGGTTTTATAATTTATATTTCTACAAGGTTTACTCAGAGATGAAGTTTTCAACTTCACTGACCTTTCCAGGAATGCCGTGTTTCTTATTGTAGGCAATATAAACAGGCGATAAAACAAATCTTCAAAATGAAACTCAAATTTAGATTAGTTTTTTTTAAAGCGATCAATTTCATCGTTGATTGAATTCTCAGAATTCACTGCTTGATTTTTGGTCAGCCAATAACTAGCTACGTACATGTACATGTATGTGTATTATTGAGCTGTTGAATTTCTCCAACATTTTCAAAGTAAACCAACTTTCCATGACTTTTCCAGGCCTTGTCAATTTCTCTGACACTTCCAGGTTTTTTTATACGCCTGGGAGACCTGTACGTACAAAACAGGATAAAATTCCATACGGGATCAGCATGTTTAGTTAATTTTGTTTAGTTGACAATATTATTGATTTATTCCTTTTCCAAAATGACATCTGCATCTTCATTATCAATATGACATTTCTGTGGAGTGTGACCACGCTGTTAGAATGGTCCAGTGACATAAACGATTACGACAATGCTACTAGCTTATTGTTATCTGCTTCGTGTCACAACTATGTTTTGCCAAAAAAAATCGACAAAATTCTGGTTAATTTATTTCACGGTTCCAAAGTTTCCAGATAGGCCTACAGTTATTCGAACATACGTTCACCAGAGCAGTGTATAGATTGCTCATGATGCACCATACGAAGGACACATTTGCTGGGAATGCATGTATAGTCTCCATTTTCCACTAATTACCAATTAAACGCGAATTAGAAGCCGAGGTCATCACTTAGAAAGGAAATACTTGTAGCTGGGGCTCATATTAGGAGATCGTGTATACACACAGTCACATTTCTGGTTTTCTTTTGTCGTTTGCTTGCTTTAATGAGCAATTTCCAAGAAAATAGCTTTTGAAAAACTTATTAAGATGATGATGACAGCGCCACCTTATGCTCGATGCATGAAAATTTGACTAAACTGAAATTGCGTACATTAGGTTTGTGAAGTAGGTTCCATAAAAGCTTTCGCATTAAAATTGACATAAAAACACGCTGATTCGTCCGTAGATGATAATAGAATCTTCCACAATAATTGATAAATTTATCCACCCAGGGCTTCCTACCTTTTTCGTTTTCGTTTAATTCGGTTTTATGAGCTCAGTGGCCTATTTAATTATGCCAGACTAATAGCTTGTGCATCGTTGTTTTTCTAGCCTGCTCTAATGGAAGCCCATAATTTTGTTAAGAGTATTTTTCAACAGTGAAAATTACAGGCCTACAGGGTGTCTCTCGCTAGTGCGATTAAGTTTCCAACTGTTTTCAAACGAATGCAACCACTGAGACACCCTGTACAGAAAACTAAATTTTCTTCTGATTAATGCCTGCAGTAAAGGACAGAATTTGTGACAGGCCCCATATTTACTCGTGAACTAATGACCCTCGAGAGGCTGGTTTTATTACTTACGTAATAATGACTGCATACGTGGTATGGAAACGATCTATTTTGCTGTAAAACAATTGGTTCTAATAACTGTTTCTAATCACGCAACTTTCAGTGATATATGTATTGCCTTCCGGTTTTTTCCATGGCAGATTTCGTATTTCAAACACGATTTCATAAGCAATATTTCGTGTTCTGTTAAGGTTGAAAATATTACTTCCATATCGAAAAACGGGATGTATTACGATATAATCCCTGCTCCAAATGTGCGCGGAATATTTCAAACCTAATTGTCCAGTACACAAGAAAGACGCCTGTCCTAGCTGTTACAACTTATCCTGTTTTTTTATTTATTTAGTAATTTATTTTTGTCTTTATTCTGCCATAGCTGGTACAATGTATCATGTTTTTTTTATAATTATTAATGTGGCTTGTCTATCCTGACCACACTTGACCTAGACTAACCAAAAATGAAATTTATTTAGCTGCCCCTAAACCGTTGGCAATCACTGCCAGCCTACGAGCAATGTGGAGAAGCCCACTTTCTCATTATGCTATGTGGAGTAGGGCAGCAGCAGGGACTATACTGTAGTACAGCCGAAAAATGTTTCACAAATAATTATATGAATGGATACAATTAAAATGTGGATTTTCCTGACGAAAATCAAGATCAGCATTGATGAGATGTCATTCTTCATGATATGTCTCGTTCAAATTATCCACAAATCTTTTTTTCCCTGATAAGTCTTTTTCTAAAATGGCGAAATTATTTATAGAATTTAATGTACTACACAAGTATGAGTATATCTCCAACGTGGCAGCAACGTTACGAACACACTTCGGTTTAGTGTATTTTTTTCTGAACTAAATCGTGCGCTTGTAACTGCTATTATAAATATTGATTTTTATATTTCTGGTGCAATAGATGACTTAACTGCTTGCCACAACTTCTATTTTCAATTTTCCTCGCTTATAAAAACGCAGTTTTTTGCTGCAACTGATGGCAATAAATATGGATGGCCTGCACGTTTTTTGAGCGAATTATGCGGGGCTGGTGTATTTTATTTATAGTGTGTGCGTTTCCGTTTTACCAGCAATGCGAAAAAAATTTCCCTGCATGTAAAGTAAATCTTTGCAATGTCTGCACTATTTTATCACTTTTTCAAGATTTAAATTCGATCAGTGAGCCTTTATGTCCCTATGACGAGTTCAATGGTGTCTCCGCATACGTACTAAAACCTACGTTTGTTACAAGGACCAAATTTTGGAAAAGAGGTGGAAGTAGTTTTATTTTATATATTTGGTTCATAGAGTGTCAGCAGGTGGCGCTGCAACCGCTGGTATCCAAAATGGCGTCTATACATGAGCTCAATGTATTTTCTGGTACTGTTTATCTTCATATCAAATCAACTGTCAGTGTTAAGCGTAATTTCCAAATTAAATTGAATTCTTAAACAATTTCCAAACTAAAAAATCACCAAAGGTTGTTAGCGGTCTGTACTGTTTTCCATACATTAGCATGTCATAGTTTTGCATTTTCAAAGGTCAGGGAAATTTGTTCTCTTTTCCTTGCAGTATAATGTTATGATTTTGCATTTTCAATGATCAGGGAAATTTGTTTTAAAACCTGAAAAAGTCAGCCAAGTTGAAAATATCATTTCTGAAGGAACCCTGTTTTAAAATTAATTTTTTTAATGATGATAGGATTTCAAAAATCGCAAATCGCAAATAACGTACAGTATACTTTGTTTTGCGAAAACACAGTTTGTCATGCTTGACATGATCCATTCCATAGTTAATTTTTAAGATTTTTAAGCCAAGAAAGTCTGGATTCTTGGCGGCCCCATGTCCATGCCTCATTGGGCATATTGCCTAAGCTGTTAGCAATATTCTCGTCATAAATCACGTACGTTTCATAAATTACATAAATTAGGTGCATTTTTTCAAGCTGATTAGCGATGTAAAAGCGTAATATCGATTTTCAGTGAAATCTAATTTCATAAACGAAAACTTTTCAAGAGTGGAGAAAAAGCTGTAAGGGATCGTGGGGTCCTCCATTTTGATATATCCTAATTGAAAACGGTCGTAAAATTGGGTGCGAATGAACGTATATCGTAATTCGTTCGTCACTTTGATATAGCTATGGCCATTAGGGGGTGCGATATTAAAGCGTTTTAGCGATATTGAAAATTGCTCGAAAACGTGACATTTGGCTCAGTGATCTGTGCGACGCAGTTAAAAACGTCCTTTGCCTACTTATTACTTCATTTATTACAAGTTTTCAAATTTACGACAATAGCTGGAGCGCCGTAGCCAGCCATGCGTGAAATTCGCAGCTCGCAACATCCCATCATGCACCTCGTCGCACGTAGCACTTGCCAGGCTTATGCGCGATTTGAATCGCGGCGTATCATAAAATCCACCTTCCCCGCTATATATTAAATCTCACGGCTTTTGCTCGTCTCCGAAATTAATAAGGAAATGAAATCCATTAGGACGCATTGGAAACTTAAATTGTAAATCTCTCTCCTCATCCACTGTCCCAATCCTAATCTCCTCCTATCGCACAAGATGCCAGCCATCGATTATCCTTAATGACTGTAATTAATAATTTTCCATTACTGATTAAGCCGCAGCACGACCCCTTATTGTGTTTTCACGGCTACGGATTATGGGAAAATGTTTTTTAAGAGGGCGATAAACCGTGACACGAGACGATAAAATTTGGAAATAAAAACCCTGATTTGAATAAATAAGAAATTAACGCTTTTTATCAGCTCGTAGACTAAGGATATAGAAGAAATACGCGATTTTAACGCTGGTTATCAACGAAATAGGCGTATTTTCGCAAAAATCAAGGTGGCAAACAAGTCTAATATAATATGTTGTCAGACTACCTGTACTGGAACCCCCGTATACATGTACTATATAAGCTAAATTCTGACAACCTTTACCTTGATACAAGTGCAGTTTGACGCTACCTTTATTCTTTTAATACAATATTTTATTGTAAGGTAAAAGCGAATGAAGATGGAGATTCTGCATTCTAGAAATAATCCTTGTCTCCAGAACTCCTGAAATAGTCCTTAATGTTTCTCCAAAAAAGTCCTATACGTTGACAAACTTGGAATTTGTTTGCCACCCTGTCATGGAAAAGTCATATGGAATTTAGTTTAGGGTCACGCAATTTTGACTTTGATTCACAAAATAAAAATGTGGAGTTAAAATTCATCATTTGTCATCTACATTCTTCCGGTATACCTGTATAGTTTCGCAACAAAATTCAACTTAGGCGTTTTCATTATCATTTCTTATCATTATCGTTAATTTTTCTTATGAAAAATTCACCTAAAATGCATTATTTTTGTTAAAAAAATTCTCCTACTGCGTTTCCTCCAAAAAGTGCCTGGAAAAGTGAGTGAAATTCAGTTGAAGATTTGGCTAGTCATCAAGACAGAAAAATACAAAACAAATACAGTTAATTGTTGTGTTGCAGATAAAGTTAAATTTGATTACATACAGAAGGAAATTTTACCCTGATGCTATATACTGGGGGGTACATGGGGAACTCCGTACATATGTCGTTCCATAAGCCAGCTTCATCCTAATGAAGTGCCAAGATGGCCAACTCCAAAAGTAAATTAAATGTCAGAGTGACACCGTAAGTCAATATACTCTCAGAGTTTATTAACTGCCTTTGGGCTCGTTGCTACGAGACTCGAGACATAATCCACGCTCCACCCCCGCCCCCACCCCCACCCCAAAAGACAATTGGACGAATGTGCTACAGTGAAAGATGGCTGCCAAATTCCTAAGATTCAATGGCCATTCTTGACATAAGATTTAATTCTTGGAGCGAAAACTAACGTCTGATTTATGGCAGCCATACTGCGTCATGACGCCAGCACTTGCCATTATATATCTTTTGGCGAAATTTCGAACGCGGAAATTTCTATCTCTCTTTGTGCGAACGAACGTATATGGGAATTCCCCTAGGTTTCCAACATGTGCCTGAGTACGGCCGCCATTACGCTTATCTCTGAGAATTTATACTCTCTACCAAGCATCAGCACGTGCTCTGCATGGGTAATAAATTACCGTAATGCGTGTGGAGGACGGACCATTGCCTTATTAACTTAGGTTCACGTTAACTTGTGAGGGAACATTGGAATTCTATATAGGACGTTCTTAGAACGGCCGAAATATGGAAACCAGATGGGCTTGCTTCCAAACTAAGATGCCAGAGATGTTGCTTATCGGACATTTATTATGAAAATGAGATAAACAACTAAAGTAATTGATCAGCTTAGGTTTATATGCTGGTATACTAGTGGGGGCTACCTGCATGTATACAAAGTATACGAAACAATTACAAAATACGTGCTTGAGTGAAGCAACGTTGCCAAAATCAAGTTGTACATCGAGGTAATTACTAAAACCTTGATCGACATTTTGAGCAGCTGTTTGGTAGTTTTTTGTTCCAGTAACCCAAATGAAAAACATTTATAAGAACTATAATCAGGCTATACTGTAAACATGTATACAGGATGTACCGAAATTGTGCCGAAATAACAGGGTTTGAACCTGGTGATACGTGGATTATTCACCACAAATGAATATTTGGGCGCAAATGTTTCCTTATAATTCAAAATAGCATTTATTGCAGATGACATTTCTGCCAGTATTCAACCTAAAATGATATATTTGGTAGCATAATTTCGTTATACCCTGTATATGATATTTTAATGCTCTCGACGAAATTAAAAATAACTCCTGATTTACATAATGCGTCAACCCCTGGGTATGCAACTGAAATATTAATTTAGTCACAGGTGTGGCCAATGAGAAATGGGTATTTGCCACACCAGGGAAAAAACTGATAAATTAGGTTGCACATCGACAATTTAAAATTAATGAAAAACAGCCCCCACGCTTTGAACAAGTACAGGGTGATCATAGTCTTAGCCTCATTACAAAAATAAATTTTAAAGGAAACTAAGGTTTATTTAAAAAATTAATTTTTGTAATCATGATGGAACTTTATGATCACCCTGTACGTGTGTATTCCATAAGGGGTGGAATTTTTCATATCTTATCTTTTTTTGAGCCAAAATTGATAATTTCTGAATGAAATTTTTGGACTAAATCGAAAATATTTAATCAATGTCATGTTTCTATTTTTGTTATATCTTCCAATTTGTGTAACGGGCGAAAAAAAGCAATAATCAGAATTTGGAAAAACAGTAACAATCTGAATGAAATAATCTATACATTACATTTTTTTATTTACTAAAGATTTATATCGTTGTGAACAGGAATCGCATTCAAAATTGGGCATGGGGAGTATACGTGTAAATTTACTAAAACAACTTCTTAAGTCAAGACTTTGATTTAAAATTGCTTTATCCTAGATTTGTGAGCCCGCATGCGCAGTTTGCTCCTAATCGAAAAATCTGTTGAAAATGTTCAAAAATCTTATTCGGTTATTTTTTTCCATTTACAGTAGAATCTCCAAAGTTGACCACCTGCACCTCTGTATGTTCTTTTGACAACTTGGACTATGACACAAAATAGTAATTTACTCTGTAAAATGACCTGTATGGTCTCAACATGTAAAGTCATGGATGATTAAATTCATTGACTGCTTGCAAAACTTATACTGTACATTGTACATATGAGCGTTAAAATTCCAGTACTACTGTACAATTCCCGGATAAATTTGCAGTACATTAGCAATACTGGTTCTGTATTACGATCCTTTAAATAGCATTATTCATGATTCATGATTCATGAATCATGAATCATGAATGATGAATGATTACTGTAAAATGCAAGTACATGCAATTCACCGAATTAAAATCCTGTGTCAGTACAAGCCTCGTTCCATAAGTTGACAAGTTTGCATTAGTCCCTTGGGTGGTCAACTTACAGAGGTTCTACTGTAAGTTTTTTCATTTTATTTTTTATTTTTCTGCAAATCAGATAAGAACCTGTTTCTTCTTGCTAGTAAGCTGTTCATCCATTACTTTTATCGTGGACCAATCGAACGACATGATACAGTCCCTCCCCCTGGTTGTAACAACAGTGTCGCAACAATGTCTCAAACTGACCGTTGCACACGTTATGGGCTTAAATTACATTGGTGCAGCGGTGTGCACGACTGTTTTCGAATCCATATAACCACGGCCCATAAAGGCAAATCAATAAGCCACTAAGTTCCATGGCGATTTTCTGCTCCAAAGAACTACTTCCTGTCGACTTTGTGCGATGCACTTCACATTGATTCACTGCTTCTAATAATTTACCGTGCGATTTCGAGTCTGCTGATGACCTCGACTGACTCAATACTCTGTAGGTGAGCTTTTATCCCCTTGGACACACCGTACTATGGGGATAAAAGGTGGCCTTATTAATGTGTCCACAGAACATGTCCTCCTTCGACCAAATTGTATGGACCACAAAGGGACGCTGGCACATCGAATGACCGAAATGTTGAGGAGAGAGCAACCCCATTGTGCAACGTGGAATCTTTGCAATGAACAAACGCGTGAAATGTCCAAGCTTGAGATTCTATACTAAAGGCAAAATTTCTTACAGTACATATAACGTATCCCTAATCTGTCTCAAAAGTTTTTAAATGTACAGTTGTACTTGCATGATATTTAAAACGAGATGTTCAATACTACCTTCTATACTAATTGTCTAGTTCATAAATATAAATTCACGTATTATCTGAACTTTTCTGAAGCATCTGTGGTTTAAATCACAGATATGGTATACAGTATGATTCTGTTCTTACCGTATAAAGCGTGTATTTTTGAATATAAAATGGTTGAAATGAGATGTAAAATCTACGATACTGGTTCATAATATGTTAAGTATAATGGATATCTGAAGTATCGATGGTTTAAAATGCTAATGTTGCATACAGTATGAAGCTGTACTTGCAGTATACATCGTGTCTCAGAAGTTTGATAATGTACATGACGCTGGAAATAAGATGTTCAACGCGATAACATAAAGATGTCAGTTGATGATTATAATGTTATACCTACTGTGCGATTCTGTATTGAAGGCCAGATTTCTCACTGTATACAACATGTTTCAAGTTCTTAAATACAGTGTATATGCATGATGCCTGAAACTTGATGAACAATATATACATGTATGTAAAAGAATTCATGATCACATGTATAATGGTACGTACTGTATACATGTATATCGGAAGTATCTGTGGTTTAAAGCACAGATATTGTATGCAGTACGATTCTGCAATGCTAAGTGCAACGTAGCTTCAATACCAGTTCATTATTATGTTACGTACTATGATACATACGAGAGGTTCTAAATTGTTCTTAAAAGGTTCCAATGATGGAACCATTCGAGTGGTTCTAAATTTATCTTCTAGGTTCCTGACATTAGCTTAAAGGGTATTTTACTCTAAATAGTATTTATTTAGACAAGTTCTAGATACTGTAGTTTCGAAATAGTAACAAGTCTCGATCTGAATATTTTTGATAACAAATTTCAACGAAGTTATTGGTAGCCATCTTTGCAATCCGTTTAAGGTCCTTTCTTTTTTCTTGTCCGACTGACAAAGGGCTGCATTTAAAATGGATAATATATCCAAGAAAGCTGTTCAAGATCAAGATTTGTGCGTGCTGTAGAAATTGAATTTTCCAATCGAATTGACTTTTCCCATCGTTTGTCCATAAATTTCCCAATCTCTCTCTCTCTCCTTTTTCTTTTCTTTTCTTTTGTCTCCTCGTTCTGGTCCAGTTAAGATCCTTGTGTTTTATACGCGATGTGCACCGTACTTAAATAACTATTATTTTCGAATGATTTATATGGGGGAACTGGAGAACCGTTAAGGCATGGCAAAATGAACGGTTTGTGTGCAGTTTTTATCATCGGTGTCAGCCTTATTTGCCGTCTTAAATGCTGGATTCCCCTTTCTCAAATTGAATTATTGGGTTTCAAATTGAATTTCTCTTGTCTGGCTCTTGCTTTGTTGTTCTTTTCTTGTTTTATCGTGCCTCGTATGATATCATGACGGTGAGAAAATCGAGAATTAACTTTTTTTCATGGAAAAATGCCCCACATGCAGGCAAGCTGCATGGTTTCGCTGGATAGATCCACTGTATAAGCCTGTTTTCTATTTTTAGACAATGTTTTTTGTCTTAAATAACGAGTTTTAATGAGCCAAAATGAGCTTGACTAATTATTCACGAATTATTCACGTAATTATTGAGGATGGATGGCGCCTTCCTGTCCATGGTGAAATTGAAAATAATGCTAATCACAAACATCATTTACAGGTGCATTGCTGATGCAAATTTTTAACGTACATTATTCATTTTATAGTTTTTGTTTGTTTTTTCGAGTAAAATGCTAGGCTATATTGTTATAGGTTGAGTATCAGGGTTCCCCTGACCTGGGAAGGCCTTTAAAATACAGGAAAAATCGATTTATTTAAAAAATGTCAGGGAAAATGGTTTTATTTCAACAATATGTCAGGGAAAATTGGTTTATTTCAAAAATGTCAGGGGACATAATTTATTTCAGTGTCAGGAAAATGGGTTTATTTTAAAAATGTCAGGGAAATAAATTTATTTAAAAATGTAAGGGGAAATGGATTTATTTTAATAATGCCAGGGAAATGGATTTATTTGAAAAATGTAAGGAAAATGTAAGGGAAAATTTAAAAAAAGATGTCAGGGAAATGGATTTATTTCAACGATATGTCAGGGAAATTCTACGAATCAATAATAAAATGTACATGTACATTAGATAGTTATTGATCAGGCTTATCACAAATACAAGAGAGGAAGTAATTATGTGGTTGAAATTAATAATGAAATTATGAAAAACATGAAAAACATGAAACCATGAAAACATTAAAACATGAAAAAATTAACATTCTAACTTTGATGTTTCCTGAAATTCCTTATGAAAATGTGTTCTATCCAATGTTTATATACAATTGTAATAAGCAATAAACATAGCATTCCTTACGTTGGTTGTCATATTTAGCATTTTCGGTCGCCAGTATGGTCAATGAAATTTCTTTTCAGACCTGGGAAAGTCAGGGAAGTTAGAAATTGCACCTTTTGGGGAACCATGTGTCATATATTGTTCAATAATGAATTTTATTCCTAATAGTATTTCAGGATTCCCACTTTCAGGAAAATCAGGGAATGTGAGGGAATTCGGGGAAATTCGTGTGAATGTAAGGGAAATTGAGATATTTGGCATCGGCCAATTTAACGCCATTTATCGACCAGTTTTACGTGACTTTCGCTTCGTTACAAGCAGTTATGTTCGACTGATACGTTCAGTTACATCTTCTTTTGGCCATTGGTGACGTTTCCTATTGGGGATTTCTCCCCTACGAGTACTCGGTGCAACTAGAGGTGCAATGGCTCGGAAAATCTCTTTGAAAATCGTCGTTGAGTGAACCTGAATTGTCATTTTACGACGTCATTATGAAATCTGGCGCACGAATCCTCGGTCACGTGACCGTCAAAAAAATCAAGGGTCCTTGATAAGGCCGTCAGTAATCGCCCTCCACTAAAAACCTGGGATTTAAAGTGGCGGGATAGTTTATAAAGAGC
>JAQGAF010000692.1:0-43014 GCA_034687865.1 Kryphioiulus occultus | reverse complement strand
TGTCGCCTCCAGAAGTAACCAGACTATCAAGCAAAATTGTTATCACGACGATTTATTCATTATTCGCAGAGATGTTAGGTATACAATTTTTTCAATTTTTTAACATGGCAGGGGTGGGAGGGGAACTTCCCGTTAAAAGGAGTGAAATTTTAAGCGAACCTGCGTTATATTATGCGCATTACATAGCTGATGTAACAACAACAACAACAACAACAAATTTGGAAAATTAAGGACAACTTTTAGAAAAATGGACTTTTTCACTGAAAAAAAAGTAATGGCAATGTAGGGCAAACATACAATGGAGGAGACGTTCAATGTCTCCTCCTGTACAAATATTCTGACACTGCATATCCTGACACTACATTTTATCTTATGGCCAAATACATTCACATATGTTCTGCAAGTCTTGATACAATCACTTAAAAGAAGATTTTCAATGCTACTGTATCCCACACAGCCCCAAACATCAGCACTGCCACCGCCATAACGAGTTTAACATGGAGGTGGCAGTGTATGTTAATGAATGTATCTATAATATGGATCTTTGGTTAGTTTAAGGTGAGTTGTAGCCGCATATCAGTTCTTGAATTTTATTCAAGTGGACTGTTATATACACACTGTAAATCACAATGTGAAAGCAAATGTAACATTGATATACTGAATTTCCCCGCAAATCCAGACCTATCCAATTTCCCTGGCAATTCAAAGTTGTCCAATTCTTGGGAACCCCATTCCATTATTCCTGTATATCCTGGAATACGACATGAAATAAGGGGATGAAGGGGCTTGTCCGATTTGGACGTAAAGTCGATTTTGGTCAAAAGTTGACTTTGATGTACGTCGTTTATGCACAGCCCCTGCTATCCTACGAAAGTGGTTATTTAAAGGGCGTGTGCAAAACAATGTTCGCAGGGTATCATTTGCATGTTGCATTTCCATAAGGGAAAGCTGACGGTTGCACATCCAATGTTGGTGGCGTTTAAACACGCCATTAAGAATCCATAATTACCGTATGCACAACCGAGCACAACACGAAATCCGCTTTCGTCTCCTGCCAATTACGCCTAATTAAAACGCTGTTGTTTCCCCCCTCGCCAGCGCCGCCTGTCGCCAAATTCCGTGGCCAGCTGTCGTCAACAAACTCCAAGACGAACATCCTAATGTCCCATTTTGCACCAGAAGGCGTTCTTGGCACGAGCCCGGAATGACAATGCATGGCGCTTAATTGCGCTTTTCCACTACGTGGAGAGGGTCATAAAGTTCCCATACCTGAAAATCATTACGAAATTCTCGTACACTGTACATGTAAAATCCTCTTATAAACCATGAACCGTGAACGCGTAAAGGGATTTTTTCTCAACGCAGCAATCTTTCGACATTTTGGGCTATTTCGGATTACTGGTAAATTGTGGAATAATTCACGAAAACTTGAACACCGCATATTATCGACCCAGGATCCAAAGGGTCGAAATTTAGGACTTTTTAAAGTAAATGAAGAAAGACATGTAGTTTAGGATTTTTTAAAAAGTGAAATTTGTAGAATGCAGTACTGTATTTTATTTTTTGAGCTACATAAGAGTAAAATGCAGAGCGACATGTATTTTAGAATTTTTTGAGGTAAATTTGTAGAATGCTGCATTACATTTTTTTATTCATCTTTACATTCCATGAATCCAATCCGTGTCATGAATAAGTTTTTCCTTTGCTTCAATATCTTGAACCGTATTTTTGTTAGTTTTGTTATAACTTTTACGTGTAGAACTTATTGTCCCCTGAGAAACCACTGATTTTATTTTCGAAAATTAAAAAGTGATGGTCATATTTTCCAGCAAGCACAATAAACAATGGGTAAGTGGGCTTCGCCTAACAGCAGAGGTAGCTAACTAAAGAAATAACGTTTGCAGGCGAATTTTGGTTCGATCAAGAACAAAAAAATCACCGTAACACAAAAAAAAACAACGAAAGAGCAACAGAAAATAATAAAATTGCGCCAATTATGATAGGTGACATTCTTGGATACTACACAAGTAAGGTTAATTGAAATATACCAATTTTTGCACATTTGGAGGGGGTAAGCTGTAGTACGTTACATCCAATAATTGTATACATGTAGGCCTACTGGTGAACAGAGCAATAACATTTCGGATCAAACGTTTTAATATTTCTTCAGTTGATTTTTGCAGAATCGTGAATAAATTTTGAATAAATTTCGAAAAAAACCATTAACGACAAAAAGCTTATTGAATTACATTAATTTCAAGCAGTACAAATGAATAATCTTATAACATTTCTGATTAATGGTAAACAGTTCAAAAGTTAACAGGAACAAATTCACATTTCTTCGTATCACACTTACATTCCATGGAATTAACAAATTTGAAAAAGTCAATTCAAGACTGTTTTTGCAAACATTTGGCTTTCTTTTGGCATCGGTCACTCAGGGTGCCTACAGGATTTGGTATTGTACATTCCAGGACTTTTCCACGACTTTTTCATGACTTAAAATTTTTTTACATGCTCATTAGAATATGGAGACGTTCAAGCTTTAAGTCAAGTTTTAGGCGAAATTATTTGCGCAAATAGGTGGCATATGAAGAATTTAAACCCAAATTTATATTTTGTGAATCAATGAAAAGACTAAAATTACATGACCCTGATGTCAGTTTCATAGCTTTTTCATGATCCTGATGTCAATTACATGACTTCACCTTGATTCTGATGTCAATTTCATGACTTTCCCATGACCCTGACGTAAATTTCATGACTTGTCCACAACCCTGACGTAAATGTCATGACTTTTCCATGACCCTGACGTATATGTCATGCCTTTTCCATAACGTCCATGACCCTAATGTAAATTTCACGAGGTTTCCATGACTTCCATGACCGGTAGACACCATGTCACAACACTGGGTAAAAAGCATAGGGTCATTGGCCAAAACCAACAACATTTCCCTAATTTCACAAACATGTTTATCCATCCAAAATGTTGCAATCGTTGCCTTTCCAGATCGCCATACAAGCATTGCTACTGACAAACAAATCACTTTTTCATCAACTAATGGCAATTCCTGGAAAGTCCTAAAAGCTTTAATTGGTCAAAGTGCAGCGTTGCGTGGGGCACAAATCCATGCGTGGAATTGTGACGACCCTTGATTAGTATTCCATGAGAAAGAGCCTGTAGTCCAAACTCAAAATCCACCAAGTACTTCTGGGAAAAATCTTCCGCCCTGATACACCGCAAAAGAATCAGTGAGAAAAACAACTGTAAACAGCCCCATAAAAATATTGAACAAACGAAAGCAATTTCGCTGAGAATAGTCCCTGATCGCCATTGTAAGAATCCTTTAAACAGACAAAGCGACTGCTTTCAAACAAGCCCAGCAGACTGTACACATGTCCTAAAATAGGAAGCATTTACGTCGAAATTGCCCTACCGGAAGTATAACTCGATTAATGTCTGTATTAGACGATTCGATCAATTTGGATGAAAAGCATAGCGAAATGATGCTTTCCAACATTTTTTCATCCTCAGTTACAGCCAGCTAGAAATTGATAGAAAATAAGATTCGGTTTTTTGGTCCGCTATTCATTGAAACATTTCGATTGGCCATAACTTGGACAGTAAATAACGTTGATCCAACATAATTTTATCACAATCAAATGTTCCACTCAATTAAGCTGTGTACCAAATTCCAGCACTGTTGGACATAGTGAAGTAGGCTAAATATCACTTCAAGAATGTTGAACATACAGACAGACAACGTTCATGTCAAATTTAACTTTGCCCTGCTGCAAAAGTGCATAAAATCAATTTATTTCAACTCTGATTGCCACTAGACAAGTAATTCACTCTGATGATCTGATAATTAGTTTATGCATTATTTAAGTTTCAACGTTTGCCAGTTACCTTAGTACATTCCAAGATGGCCGCCAGAATACCAACTTTGAGCAACCATAACTCTAACTACTGATTTTTCTTAAAATGTAATACTTGGGGGTTTAAAGTATCTTCAATTTAAAAATATACTTCAAATTTCTGGCAAATCTCAAATATCATGGGATTCAGTTTACTAAAATACTGAACATTTACATTTTTCTCTTAAAAAATGCCTAGAAGTCCCTAGCACTTTCAAAATTGTCCGATTTGCTTGACGTTTAAAGTCACTAGATTTGTCTTCGAAACTGACATTTTTTGCTTGAAAACAAAACATATTTGTCTTTGGTGACTTTACAAATCATACAAACATTTATTTAAGCACATTTCAGCCCAATTTACATTCAATTTCAACTCTGTTTGTCATGACTTATTCATTTGTACAAAATCATTCAACATTCAGTAGTCGAGCTTACATTTGATCTTTTCATCCATGTATTTATATTTGCTTCATATTTGTTTACTTCAAAAGTACATACTGAATCTTCATGCACTTATTTTCAGTAAACAGGGTTCAACCAACTAATCAATGTATGTGATTTGTATTGCTTATGTCTTGAAACTGATGTATTAATCTTATATTTTTGAGAACTCGATCTGAACCATGTCTTCTTCACAATAAGGTACCGGTATAAGGCTTCATGTTTATACTGAAAGGCAGTAAAATTAAAAAATGTCTTATTAACCTATTGATTTCGACCAGACCTAATAAATAATCTTAATAGACTATGACTAATCATTTCTGATCAAAGAGAAATAAATTCAAAATTTATCCAGAATAAATCCAAATTTCGTAACATAAAATATGCCTAGAATGACATTTTCCCCAGTCAAAAAAACTTATTTAAATTAGTCTGGGCTTGGGCCCCAAATTACTTCTACCTGCAAGCTGCAAGGCAATTTCATTGATTTATTACTTTTTCGGTTTAAAGACTTGATCGAATTGCTTGATTTCCCTTGGGTCTGTGCAGATTTCCTTTTCGGTGCAAACTCCCATCGTGATTTCGCAGATTTATTGTGCAAATAGTTTGCCAATTTTTTATCTTCTTTGCATTTCAAAGCATCTCTTGATTTTCGCTGGAAAGCGTAATGTTTGCTTGCACTGTCTGATGACTTCGTAGGAAGACAAGGTGCAAGTTTCAAGGCTGGATATCTAATAATCTACTGTAAGATCATAGAATAACTCTTCAAATTCACTAGCCTGTCAAACAAACAGCCTGGCAAAATTTCCAAAAAAATGTCAAAGCGAATAACAGATTGCAAAAAAAATCAAACGACTTCATGAACTTCTGAAGAGCGTTCAATAAGCCAGGTAACAATGTACAAGTATTAAAACCGAGGGTTTAACAACTTGTCCCACTTAAGTCAATTATGTCAATTAAATCAGTAAAGTCAGTGAAGTTTCTGGTGAATGGAAGAGCCTGAAGTCCAGTAAATATTTTGAAGTACGCAGAAAACTTCCAAAATTTGCATGACACACCATGAGCATACCCATACTCCCAGGACTTGCTGACCACTGAAGTCAGGAAGTCTTTGAAGTCCCATTGAAGTAGCATAGAAATTCCATTGTCCCACTGAAGGGCTAATGCTGTCGTTGATGTCTGTCGAGTCAGGTTGAAGTCCTTTAAGACCGGCAAAACCCCTGAAGTCCCCACAAATTGCTTGACAGGCCATGAACATACCAATAATTCAAGGACTTCCGGACCTCTGTGCAGTCAGGAAGTCCGCGACGTCCCATTGAAGTCTCGTCCCACTGAAGTCCCACTGTAGCAATTGAACATACCCCACTGACAACAAGCCTCGCCTGTCAATTCACGAATTTAGAGAAAAAGCATACAAACGTCAAAAAAATGACATGAAATCAATTACATGTCGCAAACGTTCCAGCACGCTTTATCTAATTTCCAAAACTTGAAACAAGCTGCTTCCAACCATTCATCGAGCTAAAAACAAGAAAAAAGTTGACAAGCCATCAAAATGTCTTCAGCACCAAAGATCAACTTCCAACATCTCATTCACTGATGACCACTCTAAGATCCCTTCTGATGGTTTCGATGACAGATTTATTGGTCATTAAAGCTGGCATCCAGTGATCAAAACCCTTCATTGTTCCAAGAGTTTGCATCAGGATGCCCTCAGTACCAACAATCAACTTCCAACACCATGTTCATTACTGACCACCATAAGTCAGTATCTGATCCTTTTGATGCTAACTCTCTTGGTCATCATACTGTCGATGGCCATCAGTGGTCAAAACAAATCCCTGTTCCAAGAGTTTGTCTGAAAATTTATTCAGCACCAACAATCAACTTCAAACACCATGTTCATTGCCGTCCACCATAAGACAGTTTCCGATCCTTTCGATGCCAGGCCTCTTGGTCATTAAAGATGGCCGTCAGTGGTCAAAACCAGCCCCTGTTCCAAGAGTTTGCATCAAAATGTCTTCAGGACCAACAATCGACTTCCAACACAACATTCATTGACGACCACCCTAAGATTACTTCTGATGCTAGACTTATTGGGTATTAAATATGGCCGACAGTGGTCAAAACCCATCACTGTTCCTAGAGTTTACATCAATCTCTGTTCCAAGAGTTTACATCAATCTCTGTTCGAAGAGTTTACATCAATCTTTGTTCCAAGGGTTTGCATCAAAATGTCTTCAGCACCAACAATCAACTTCCAGCAGCATCATGTTCATAAGATTGCTGACCTAAGATCGCTTCTGATGACAGGTTTATTGGTCATTAAAGATGGCCGCCATTGCCCAAAGCCCATCATGTTCGAAAACAAAACATGGCTTGCTGGATTTGATGGTGAACCACTGCTGGGAATTCCACTTTGTTAATGAAAGTCAGCGAGGCCAGCAGCAGCCATTAATGGCAAAAACCACAAACCACAAACTGCTTAATGCGGATGCATGAAAGCGCTGCTGGTGCAGACCATGTCTTGAAATGGGAAGATGGCGTCGCTATGGCAACCAGAGGCTGCTGGAGCAGGTGGTCAAGCGTCTAATGGATCTTGTCCATTATATCTCCATTAGTTCGAAAGGTAGTCGTTGCTGGCAGCAGGCCATTACGGGCTTGAATTATTTACCGATTGACCTGGCATCCGTCAATTCCCACGCTGGCAATTAGGGGGCAAACGGGGTAGCAGCTGGACAGCGGTCAACTGCCCAATTATTAAATGGGCGCTATGCTTTAGCCCAGCAAAAAATCAGTTGGCTTTAGAAGGCTGCTGATGCACAAGGAATATTACAATGGGCCCCATGTCCAACCGCTGGTGCATTACGTCATGTGAGGGTATTGTTGATGTCATGCATGACAATTGGCAAGTGAGATGGACATCTGTCCAATGCTGGTAGGAAACTGTACAGTGAAATTTTCTTTTAAAAAAATTATTTAATCATTCGTGGACAGAGGAGTCTTTTGCACTCTGAGTCTTGAAGATCAAGAATGGAAAAGGAACGGTCATGGAATGGAAACCGTGTGATGTGGTGAGGTCAGTGGTAAGGTCAATTGTAATTGTCAATGCCAGTGTGTTAACGCATTGGTTGTCAGTGGTAAGGTCAATTGAGATTGTCAATGCCGGTGTGTTAACTTATTGGTTGTCTGTGGAAATGTGCACAATTAGTTGATGGTCAATGAAATACATTGTAAATTTAGAAGTTGAAGAGAATCGAGCAGACATGTTTGCCCAATCCATGGTTCATACCAAAATTTGCAACTCAATTTCCCTGACTTTCCATGACCAAATCTGATTAATTTCCCCGATTTTTCAAATAAAAATGTCACATGTAATTAATATTAACTTTTATCTACAACACTACAATTAACTATATATATTTTTTTTCTGTCATGATGACTAGCCAAATCTTCTATTGAATTTCCTTGACTTTTCCAGGTCTTCCAGAAATTTTTTTTAACAAAAATGATGCATCTTAGGTAAATTTTTCATAATGATAAGAAATGATAATGAAAACGCCGTTGGCGAAATTGTTAGAAAAAGTAGATCACAATTGCAGCTTTTCTAATGCTTTTCACGATGTACACATACTTATACCAATCCAAATAGTTGTGCCACAACAAATTTCCAGACAGTATGAATTTCCCTTAGTTCCCCTGAATTTCCCTGACTTAACTTTCCCTGACGGATCAACCCAGCAATCATCAATGGACAGTGCCAGATTGCTCAATCAAGAATGCCAGAATTAACAATTAAAAAATATCTCAATTTCCGGAACATTCCACACAAAACTTCAGGTATATGGACTAACAATTTAAAATACAGATTTAGTCGTGGTCAAGTGAAAGCATTTAAAATTCAGCGATGTTTAATGGAAGGATTGGAATTAATTGATCACAGCGGTGGTCAATTGTAAGAAAAAGTTTAGTGATGGTCAAGTTGAGTGATGAAAAATGTTAGAAAATAACCGTAATGTTTAGGGATTAAAAATGAACAAATTGGTGGCCTATTGTAAACATATTTAAAGTTTAGTAGTCTGGTCAATGGGAGTTGTGTTCAAACATACATTTCAAATGGAGTAATGATCAAGTTAAGCAAGTAAGAATGTCAAATAAACTGTAATGTTTTGCGATTAAAAAATAGGTGGTCAACTGAAAACATGTCAAGCTAGTATAATGGTGAATGGAAGAGCTGAATTGATTTCAGTGGTGATCAACTGAAGAGAAAATATATTCCAAGTGGCGTAAAGGTCAAGTAATGTGCATCATCGAAGAATGTCAGAAAAAAAAGGTATGTCTAGGGATTAACAATTAAAAAATTGATGTTCAATTGAATAATTGAACTGATTTCAATGATGGACAACTGAATTGAAAATATACATTGTATTACAAATTGAGTGATGTCGAGGATTAAAAACAGGGATTTTTTAAATAAAAATAGGGATTAAAAACAGGTGATAAATAGAAAACTTCAAGTTTGTACGATGGTCAACTGAAGATCTGAATTTATTTCACTTGTGGTCAATTGAAGGAAAAATGAATTTCAAGATAAAAGGATGGTCCAGTTGAGTGACAATGTTAGAAACAACAATGCTTCTGAATTAATACTTGCAAGATAAATTTAATGTTGGTCAAGTGAAACCACTATGCAGCATTTCAAGATTAGTTGTGGTCAATGTAAGCTTCCAGTTGAGTGCCGATCAATGGAAAAGCTTCAAGCTGACCCTCGTGTGTGACGGTCAACGTTTTTTAACGGCAAATACATGTAATGTCACGAAAACTGTTTCGGATGCAGCCTTCAATGGTCAAGAATTAAGTTCCAACAAATGCACATTGATTGGTGTGGATTCGAAACGGTTCGATATAATGGCCCTTAGCAGTTTAGTAACGGTCCCAAAAACTACAGCTTGCAGCAATTACATGTACATCCGGGGTCCATTAACTGGACACAACCCCGCCACAAACCTGACCTGGTGACCCCAGGCCCAATCTGCATATCGCAGCCAGAGCGATTCCAATTTGCATATACACGATGTCATAAATCAGCCTCACATCTCGCATGTTGGACACGTACACGTAGCTGGACAATGGTCAGCCACTATTACAGCAGTGAGTCAACGCGTCCAGGTCCATCAATTGTAATCTGAGGGGCAGGAGCGTCATTGGTGCAACCGGAAGTGGTCACGTGCGCCCCACAAATGGATCCAATTTAGGCGTTTAAAAAGCCATTTTTTGCTCCCGTTTCCCAGTCATGCTCAGCGAGGGTCAGCCCGTGCCCTCTGACCCACAGAGCTGTGATTCTTAGCCACTGACACCCCCCACCTGCGACTTTTCTGCTGACCTCATCGCTAACCTTAGCGTGACCGTCGATTTCTGGCGACCCCAAGCGCCATTTTTAACAATTAGCCAACGAGGCACCGGAAGTAACTGTCAGGACATGCGATCGCCACGTGACCCCTGACTCGCGATTTATGGAGGGCATTCGTTCTGGTCAACTGCTCATGGGTGCAAAGCGATAGGGGAGTCTTGAGGCCGCCATCTTGAAATTGCAATTTTTTTCAGTGGAATTTGAAATTGTACATGTAGTCTTTTAGTGGATCTGCCAAACAAGTTCTTTAAATACAGTTCATGTACTACGCCAAAAGAATACATTTTAAGTGCAGGTTGCATCAGAGAAACCTGCCAGTTCAAACATCGTCCATTGGATATCATCCGCTGGACATTTCTAACCTTCCGCAACAAATTCCCAATACATCAATCATGACATTTCTCATGTTATGTAACACATTTGCAAGACATCATCCAATGGACTTTTTAGACATCATCCGATGGACCTTTCCAACCCCATGTAACAGATTTCCAATACATCATCCAATATACTTTTCTGACATTATCCCTTGGACTTCATGCTACACATTCCCAAGACATCCAGTGGACGTTTCCAACCTCACGTAAGATATTTTATAGACATCATCCACGAGGCATTTTCAATCTCAAGTAACAGATTTCTAACACTTCATCCAGCGGACTTTTCAGACACCATCCACTGGACCTCATGAAACAGATTTGTAACAATCTCAGGTAACAGATTTCCAAGACATCATCAACTGGACATTTCCATCCGCACATAAGAAATTTTCCAGGAATCATCCAGTGACTTTTCACACATCATTCAATGGACACTGCGAAACTCATGTAACAAACTTCCAAGGCATCATCCACTGGGTATTTTCAATCTCCAGTAACAAATTTCCAATACATCTTCCATTGAACCTCATGAAACAGATTTTAACAATTGCATGTAACAGATTTCCAAGATATCATCAACTGGACATTTCCAACTTCAAGTAAGAAATTTTCAAGCACATCATCCAGTGACTTTTCACACATCATGCAGTGGACATTTTAAATCTCATGTAAGAAATTTTCAAGACATCATCCACTGGGTAATTTCAATCTTAATTAACAAATTTCCAATACATCTTCCATTGAACCTCATGAAACAGATTTGAAACAATATCATGTAACAAATTTCCAAGACGTCATCAACTGGACATTTCCAACCTCACTTAATAAAATTTCCAAGGCAACATCCAGTGTACATTTGCAACCTCATGATATCCCCAACTATAAAAAAACTCACTTGCCATCATCCACTGAATATTTCAAAGACATACGACAAATGGACATCATCCAATGGACACTGCCAACCTCATGTAACAAACTTCCATCATATAGTGGACATTTTCAACCTCACGTAACAAATCTCCAAGACATACATGTAATCCAGTGGACGTTTCAGACATCATCCCCTGGACTTTTGCAAACTCATGTAACAGACTTCCAAAACATCATCCAGTGGACATTGCCAAGCTCATGTAACACATTTCCAAGACATCATCAGCTGTACGCTGTACAACTCCAACATCATGTGATAAATTTCCAAGACATGATCCAGTGGACATTTCCAAGCTCATGTAACACATTTCCAAGACATCATCAACAGGACAATTCCAATAACTTGTAACAAATTTCCAAGACATTATCCAGTGGACATTTCCAATCTTATGTAACATATTTCCAAGACATCATCAACTGGCGATTCCAACCTCCATGACATTTCCAGTGGACATTTCCAAGCTCATGTTACACATTTACAAGACATCAAACGGCCAATCCCAAGTCCATGTGACAAATTTCAAAGACATCATCCAGTTATGATCCAGTGGACGTTTCATTCTACATCTGGTGCTCATTTCATTCTTCAGCCAGTAGACGTCATCAAGAACAAAACCTGCCAGAGGTTCTGAGCAGCTCATTGGAGGGTTCCAAAGATAGGAAAAAATGGGAAAACATGCTTCCCCCCTCTCCCCATGATCCCGAATTTGAATGGCACGAACATGACATCTCCCATCCCCTTTTCCTATTTAAAATGCGCACAGAGTAGCATTTTTGACGATTTAATACAGGGGTAGACGAGCAGCTTGGCCATAGGGCCACAATTTGGAGTATGAAAAATGCGCTTTCTCCTGGGGGTCTCCGCTTTTAATGCGCTGTAATTAATCTTGGGTGTGAACACATTTCGAACACATTCGGCCACATGGTCGCTGAAATCGGGACACCCCTGCCCCACCCAAAATAAATTTAATTACATCTGGTCGTAATGTGCCTTGGTGCACGGCAGCTGGCCAGGCCATCAATTCGGATGGCCAGTTGAACAAACTGAATGGTCAAGCTGGAAAAATTCAATGACCATGTTGGATTTTCCCTAACTTAATTTTTTTTAATTGCCAGACGCACGTAGGATTCGAAATCGGAGCCCATGGTTTCGAATGCATTTTTCTACGTTTAATTTTTATGATTACTCGGGAAGGATGAGGCATCGATCCACTGACTTTTAGCACGATCTAGGACCTAGGGAAGTCGGTAGAAAAAGTGGACGTCAAACAGACGCGTGGCATATACGGTTTTGTATCAATAATTTGCTTTAACGTTGTGCAATCATGAAGTTTTACTTAACTGCCAGGCGCACGTAGGATACGAAATCGAAACCACCTTGCGGTTTTGAACGCATTTTTTATACCATTATCGGCTAAAAATGTGTTATCATGACGTCATGACGTTTCCATGACCCTGATGAAAATTTCATGACGTTTCAATGACCCCGGTGCAAATTCCATGACCCTGGTGTTAATTTCATGACTATTCCATGACCCTGACGTCAATTTCATGAATTTTTCATGACCCTGATGTAAATTTCATGACTTTTCCATGTCCCCCGATGTAAATTCACGACTTTTCCATGACCCCGATGTAAATGTCATGACTTTGCCATGCCGCTGATGTAAATTCGCGACTTTTCCATGGCCGCGATGAAAATTTCATGACTTCTCCATCACCCTGACGTAAATTTCATTACTTTCCATGATCCCGATGTAAATTTCACGACTTTTCCACGACCACGATGTAAATGTCATGACTTTTCCGTGACCCCGATGTAAATTTAATGACTTTTCATGACCTGGTGTCAATTTAATGACTTTTTCATGACCCTGATGTAAAGTTCAAGACTTTTCAATGACCCTGATGTAAATTTAATGACTTCCATGACTTTCATAAGCAGTAGACACTGCAAAAATATGCTCAGAAATGGCGCACATAAGGTGAGCAATGGTCGAACTACACCATCATACATCATACTTGAAGAAGACGTGGATCTTTCACAACTTTATTGGATGACCAAAGTTTGGCGCCATCTTGTTGTGACCCCCGTGGGCCATTCCAGGTGGCCACACTGCCACCTAGGTTCAAAATGCAAATGTGGGCGTGAAGCCCGAGCGCTTTTTAATGAGGCCTGCTGCCAGAATTCGGGTTCGACCCCCGTCACCCCTTTCACCAAACAACGAAAACAGTTTGGGGGAGGAATGGGAACGCAACCCGAAACCCAGAGGTCCCGCCATGTGGTTCCCGTTCGACAATTACGGCGTTAAACCGTGGGTCGGTCACGGGACCGAACCGTGACCGCCATTAAACGGCCCCGGGTTCGGGCCCGGGCCCAGGGGGTGGATGCGCACCAATTACGCTAATTGGGGGTTCCAGTGACGTCACGGGATCAAAAACGCATTTCACCCGCCATTAAACCCGACGGGTCAGCGAGAGCACGGATTTGTGGGGATGGGGTCAGTCCAATATGTTGAACCGTTTTCACAATGACATTATACAGTTCATTTATGATCAGGGTTCGTACTGCAATGTACGAAATCTTTTCCCTGACTTTCCCTGACCAACTTAGGGTGTCTTCTGGGTTAGGTAATGAAAATTCCATGACTTTTTCATGACTTCTAAAATGTTTCAATGCTTATCAGATTATGGGGCAATTTAAGGTTTTATGTCATCAATAAATTGCGATTTTCAGAAACATTATCTGTCACTGTGGTGACATGATTAGTGACCAAAAACACGCCGTAGGCAAACGTTTTGCGGAAATTAATACATGTAGACGACAAATGAAAACGTTAAACCCAAATTTCTATTTAGTGAATCAATGAAAAGACAAAAATGCCATGACCCTGATGTAAGTTTCATGAATTTTCCATGCCTTCCATGACCGGTAGACATCCTGAACTTTAGTAAAATATTTCAATTTAAAAATATCTGAATGTTAAAGTAGCCCAGTAGCGTAATTTTTCCACAAAATTACATCAAACATTTTAATTAATTTGAGCATATTTTGCTAGGTGTTTTATATAAATCTTAAATTAGTACAGGAACGTCCTAGGCAGTATTTTACTTCTAAAAATATATCACAAATGGTGGATTTTAGTCCACGTTTTTATACCAAAATTGCTAAACAATTAAATTCGGGAATTTAGGAAATATTAGTTAAGAGAATGCCGTCGGCGAAACTTTATGAACAACATTTTGAAGAACATTTTGGAAGAAGAAGAATTTTGTGCATTTTTCGAATAATATTTTTGTTCAAAGTGCCTAACGAAGGAAAATCAGGATTTTTGTTAACTGTTGATGGATTAGGGGCACTCCCGATGAGCAAGCCCAGGTATAAAATGTCAATACTGACAAATTCCAGGCTTAAATTGAAATTCCCTGAATTTTCCGAGTTTTCCAGCGTTACTATAAGATTCCCTTAGAAAAGTAGCGATTTTCATCAAAGTATTCCCAGCACTGTTTTGGGGCACCCTGCATGTTTCAAAACTGAGCTGACAACTCTTCCTATGGAACCACAAATGTATTGAAATATCAGCCATACAAGGCCATTTTTCCAAAACGCCCATTAGGCAAGTGCCCTACCTGAACGATAAGTAAACACGACATTGTGTACTCGCACGTGAACAGCTAGTCTGTTTAATTAAATGGCAGAAATTATTCCTAATTGGCCACGTTCCATAAACCGCGTTCGATGTTGAAACAGCAATCTAAACATGTTCACTGTCGTCCTGGGAATTGCGAAAATGCAACAACGCACTGGTAAAAGGTACATGACTAATTTCCCAAATCGGTAGGCACGCAAAAGTGTACTTGTAAATATTCAAGTTGGAAGCCATGAATAAATAAATAACGATGGTGTCACTAAATGGGGCTTTGTTGGTTCATCGACTTGTCCTATTAAGTGACTACGATTTCAGAAGGATGCACAATCCTCCGTTAACTTAACGCTCATTAAAACTAGACTTGACTTTTAACCTCATGCCATTGGGCACCATAGGAAAACATCTGTTATTAAACTCAAATCTCTGCACACAACTCTGGAACATGTGATAAGCTTACCATAACTTTCTCTGTCTCAAGCAAGGTCTTACGTATACGCTAAAGACGAGCACAGGGCAGTTCACTTACCTAAAATAGAAAAAAAAGGTGTTAGAGTCACTCAGGTGGTATTTTGAGTATCAACGACATGTTTTAAAAAAAAATTCTGTCATGATGATGCAGGTTTCCATGTAATGAAAAATGTTATTTAAGATGTTTGGATATTTTGAGAACACCATGTAGTGTACAGGGTGAGGGTTGAAGATATTGTATTTGATTGACGATTGCATCTATATTGCATTTAGAAAAAAATCCTTAATAATTTTAGCATATATTCCGCAAAAGGTCTTTTCTGAAATATGCATAACAATGGGAACACTGAGGGTTTATGCGAATGTCAACAGATCACAAACACTGTACTTTTGCGGAGTTTCTTCTTTTTAAAATATAAAAAATTATTAATAATGAGGAAAAGTTGATAAGTGTAATTTCATACTTTGATAATGCCTCGTAGCTTACTACTTTCATTTCTAGTTTAGGAATGCAGTAGGCCACATTAAAAAATACAAGAAATAATATATTTTAAATGTATTTCGATGGCAATTTTTTTTTTCAAAAACCAACTCACCAATAATGCGTTTTAAAGCGGTATTTAAGAAATATCAGGTAATACTAATGAGTTTGGAAACGCCTTACAAGTCCATGTACATGTACAAGCGAATTGTTTTAGAAAATTTACATCACAAACAAATTTTTACTGTTTATTTCGTCACATAATTTTGCCAATTTCCAGACGTTATATGACCAGACAGCCAGTCACCCTGAGATATATTGTATTAATGTTCCTTTCATGCTTTTAATGCATCGAAAGTAATCTAAATATTGTTACCATCATGAACAGGGCCAGCAATACCATCCGAAATAAATGTAATTTTCGTATATTTTCTTCACCCTCGTACACAGTGCCCTGCTCCGCCATAGACACAATAAGAAAGTGGGCTTCTCCTAACGGCTCGTAGGTTGGCAGTGATTGCCTGGGAGTTGGGGGCAGCAAAATGAAGATACTGTTTTTAAATTAGGATAGGTTCAGCAAACAAAACAAATGCAGGAAAATTGAAAACGAAACAAGCAAAAAATCCAAAAAGGGTAAATTGTGACAGCTAGGACAGGTGTCACTTGTATTCTAGAACAGAAGGTTTGAAAAATATGAATATGTTGAGCACATTTGGGGTCGCAAATTTCAAATTATAACCACTTTCCCCCTCATGTAAAGAAAATGCATTTAGAAATGCATTATAAGACATGCATTGGAAAATAAATTTTAAAATGTCTGTAGATTGAACCAAATTTAGTTTCAAACTGTAGCCTAATGGCAAATACATAGTTCGTGTGCATTGAAGAATACATAGTGCAACGCATAGTGTAATGTATTCTGGTTACATTGAAGAATGCATTTTACAATTTACATGTATATTCCATGCTTTGTAAAATGTCAAAATTAAGCCTTGCTATATTTCATAAGTTTAAGGTTTAAAAATCCCACTTCTAAATTTTAAAAACATCCAAAATATTCAATAAATAAATTTGAACTGGCAATGAAATAAACTTTAAAATTCAAAAATAAATCAATTTCAGTCAATTCAAATCAGTGTAAAATTCACAATCCTGTATAATTTATAATGCATTGTAAAATGCATTTTTCTTTACATTACCAAAGGTGTGCATTTTGTATTGCGATCAAAACGACCAATGCATCTGCAAGATGTTTAGCAATGCGTAATGCATTTCCCAATTCATTTGAAATGCATTTCCATTCCATGTGGGCTCATAAAGGGTTAAGAAGATACTGCTAGTCCACTACAGTATTTTACACTTAGCCTTGCCAAACCCAATGTTTACAAATCAGTCAATCAGTGTTTAATTTAATTCAGATTAGTAGTGGGAATAAAAAGTGAAAATAGTTCAAGCTCACCCATCCAAAATTAGGCGTGGGGGTGAATAATCAAGTGCATGCAACCCTCGAGAAAGTTGCATTGTTTTACTTCCCCTCCAATGGCCCCGCGTTCATCAGGGCATGGCGCCCCACCCATGGCGCCCCCCTTACCTACCGAGCAATGCCAAATTGCGCCAATTTAAATAACCCAAATAAGTGCAAAAAATGTACACAAGACCAATTTCGCTGTCGGTGATTTCGGGTACGTTGTTGTACCGTGTGGTAAACAAGCGTGGCGCCTTTTTTGCACCCCACAATGGGGTATATAAGGCGCCAAAAATCCCCAGTGAATCACAAGCTCAGCAGTCAGACATCAGAAAACACCATCACCAACAACTTCCCCAAAATGCAGTTCATCACATTCGTTCTCCTGGCGTCAGCAATGTGTCTGGCAGCCATGGCGCTCCCTGGCCACTTTGGCGGTGGTGGCGCTGGCGGCGGTTCTAGCAACATTTATCACCAGCAGCAGACTGACCACAACGGCTACTCCGGCCCCTACCGATTCGGTTACACCGTCGATGACCACTACACTGGCGACTATCATGGACGCCATGAGTCTGGCGATGGCGCTGGTGGTGTCCGAGGCAGCTACCACCTTAGGGAGCCCAATGGGAAGATCCGCCATGTGGACTACGTGGCCGACTATGGCGGCTTCAGGGCCACAGTCGATGGTGTCCCCCATGGCTACTCCAAGGGCGGCTACCACTAGGCGCCATGGATTGGACATATATTCTTGTCAACAAACTCTTAGCTATGTGTGTGTCACGACCTCTACTGAATGGAATGTGGTACTAATGACATTATCCTAACTTGTTTGTATCGTTTCGTATATCATGTTATAAGTTATGGCGCCTTGACATAAGCCGTTAATAAACAGTTTAAATCGTTTGTTGTTCTATGTCCATATTGTTCTATATTGATAATACATGTACATGGTAATACGCTTCCCTGATATTTCACATGCGATATTAAAAGAAAAGAAAAATTATGGATTTTAACAAAAATTTGAATTTTTAGAAAAGATGATGGCTAATCAATTGGCTGATGTAAACTATATCAAATTCCCTGAGATTTTACAACCGATGTTTCTTAAATAGTGAAAATGATAGATTTAATTATCCCATTTTTTTTTTTTAGAAAATATGATGATTTTCCCTTATTTTCCCTATCTTTCCAGAGATTGGGAACCCAGGAATGACATGTTTGGAAATTGAAGATTTTAAAATTCAAAACACAAAAAAACAGCATAAGCAATGTTATCATTTTACCAATAATCGACTGATGAAATTTTAAAATTATTTTTCAGAAGGCCCACACTTCCGTTATCTCCAGACATTATACCAAGTTCCCTGACTCGTGCAAGTTTTCCAAACGTCTATGTTTTAATAATTATAAATCCTCCAACATAAAAATTCAAATTTAAAAGATTTAATGTTTGCTCATTTGTACCAAATCAAACAGTTGATTGTTACCAAATTTCCCATTCAGTTAATTTATTCCATGCTTTAGTTCTCCCCGTAGGATCAATAAATTGTGTAAATTAAGCTAAACTGCCCTCATTACAAAAATCAAATATAATAAAATGTTAAACCTTAAAGAATGACACCTATCCTATCTGTTGAAATTTATTCAAATTTTATATTTGGATTCAATTTTTATGTTTCAATCAACCTAAACTGAACTTAACTTAGCTGCCCCTAACTGCCAGGCAATCACTGCTAACTAACGAGTAGTTAGGAGAAGCCCACTTTCTCATATTCATAATTCATACCAAAATTTGCAACTCAGTTTCCCTGACTTTCCCTGACCAAATTTGATTAATTTCCATGACTTATCAAAAAAAATGTCGCAAGTAATTAAAATTAACTTTATCTCCAACACTACAATTAAACTATTTTTGTATTTTTATTTCAGGATAACTATCCAAATCTTCAATTAAATTTCCTTGACTTTTTCAGGATTTCCAGGCATTTTTTGGAAAATTTCCTGACAATTTCAAATAATTCAGATTTGATCCAAGCAAATATACCACAGGCGTAAATTTTAGAAAATATAGATCTGATCACGAAATGATGGATTTAGCGAACAATTTTGGTAAGAAGAAATAATACATGTAATATTAATAATTAAGAGACTGCCATATGCGAACGTTTTCAAAAATTACAAGAAATATTGGATTTTTAGTGTATTAATATTAATAACGATGCGAACACTAGTGATCGAAACCACTAGATTTCAAACACTGCATTTTTGAGGAATTCTTCTTTGAAATTTTTAAAACAAATCTTCACGATGACGGAAACGCAGTAAGCGAAATTTTATTTTAACAAAAGTAATGCATAAGAAAAATTAATGATATTGATAAAAAAATGATAATGAGAACGCCATAGGTGAAATTTTTAGAAAAATTCGAAAAGAAATACCGTTTTTCTAATGCTTTTCATGAGATACTTATACCAATCAAAATAGTTGTGCCACAACAAATTTCCAGACATCATGAATTTTCCTGGATTCCACCTGATTTTCCCTGACATAATGGTCAAAATGTCAACATCTCCCTGACTTTCCCTGACGGTATGAACCCTGTAGTGCCTTCGTTGGACCGTGGACCAATGCGATTTTCGAATTAATTTCTTTTCGAAATCTTGTGAAAACATTGCACGCTTGTTGGTTGTTTTGTAAGCCAATAAGCTACATACGGAATTCGGCCCACACGATGGTAAAAACAACAACTCCAAAACCGGAAGCAACTCGATAAAACTGAAGAAATAACATCAACAGCAAGAAATAAAAACAGGAATATTATAAAAATCTATATTGCATCAAAGGGCCAGAAGCCTGCAGGTCAAGAGAGGATTTCGACCATGTTTACTTTGTCAACATTTGGATGAATTGAGCAGACATTCCCCATGGCTTCAAATTTGACCTCATGAGAAGAAAAAAGCATATGGGTGAATATTGATGTACAACCAATGATTTTGAATTTAGAAAAAAAAACATGCTTAAAAACAAATACTGCTTCAGGGAAACAGCATGTTTGACCTTTGGATGTTTTCTTTTCTGTAGGTCGCCACATTTATTTTTTTACAATATGACTTCCACAATCAGGTATCTGATTGTTTTCAGCTTATTTGGTATGAAAAATTACTGTACGAAATATGAAAACGAAAAAAATTTACGAAACAGCAAAAAAAATTGCAAAAACGATGACACTCGAAAGAACAACAAAAACTGAACATGACAAATAACGACAAAATTATCAAAAATGGCAGAAATGATATAAAAATATTTCAATATACGGGAATATTTCAATATTCGATTTACCCAAAATCGAACCATGTCCATTTTTTATACATAATTATTGTTAACATTTAGATTGCTTTCCATTTAATTTGGAGGGAAAAAATACTACAAAAAAAATTGATAAAGCAGAAAAACCGATAATAATATGCAAACAAAAAAATTGTCAAAAATGACTCAAATAGCCAAAAACAAAAAAAGACAAATTATTACAAACGGCAGAAATTATATAAAAACGGCAACATGGTAATAAAGAAGATATGAAATTTTCAGTAAATCATCCTTGCTTTAAAGATAAAATATCGGTTTCAGTTTTTGTTGTTCTTTCGAGTGTTATCGTTTTTGCAATTTTGTTTTCGTTTTCATATTTCATATAGTAATTTTTCATTATAAATAAGCTGAAAACAATCAGATACCTGTCAACACATGTAACGACCATGCATATCCTCAGTACATAGTTTTGCTTTAAATATTATAACCAAATATTTATGGATTCTGTCATCAATAATTGGGAATATTAAAAAAATGAAAGTGTAATTCTCCCAAAATCGAACGTGCCCGAATAGGATTTATCGAACTAGTTCGAATTTAATTATTGTCCACCTTATTCATTTCTTCATAAATATTCGGGCGAATTTAAAATGTTAAAAAGCAAGATAATCACTGGCGAAAGGTCCATTCATTAGATTGTGCTAAACATTTAGCGTTTATAATAATTTTCAAAGCAAAATATGTTCCGCGATTTTTGCCAAGATGGGTAAAGGAGCCCAGTTGACATTCCAATGGACATCAAGACCAACCAGAATTTCCCAATTTTTCCAACTTTCCTGTTTTCCTGTCATTCATCACAACGTTTTCCTGTTAATTTCCGGTTCCGCTAGCCAGCAGCACGAGGGATTGTGTGGATGACAATCTCAGGTAAAGATACGCAAAAGCAATCTGCTTCAGCCAATGCTTATGAAAGTGCTGACCAAGTGCAGCTCGATTTATTACAATCATTTTGGCAGCAAAACTTATCTTTTTTTCTCATGGCAACCGGATATGGGAAATTTTGGTGCACAAGACGTTTCTTAGAATTTTGATTCTTTGTGCACTTGTTACTGACGCAGCATGGCCAAATCATGAATTACAATTTAACCTAAATAGTACGAAATCAATGTCATTCTAAGCTTATCCTCATTTCCAAACTAATCGACACCAATAGCCCACATACATATACATGTATTTGTGCTAGGTTTCGAATGGTACCAAATTTCATATCTTTCAACATTTTTCATTAATTGTTCTCGATATAAAAGGCAGACAACATTTCTGGGCATGCACAAGTTCAACTGCAAGCGCAGGAATTAGTTGCAATTTTCCAATTCTAAATGACGGTCTTGCTACTTGGTAAACCCCACTTGATGGTATCGTTCCAAACAACGTTCTAAATGGCAAAAAAATTGCAGACCATATACTTCTGCTAATATGGGGTTCATGCCAAAATTTGCAATTCAATTTTCCTGAATTTCTATGACAAAATCCGATTAATTTCCCTGTCTTATCAAATAAAAAATAGCATGCAAAAAAATTAACTTCATTTGTAACACTAAAATTAACTATATGTATATTTCTGTGCAACTGTAACAACACTTCTTGCTGAATTACCTCTGCTTCCAAATTAGCAGCTTTTCGGACCCTCTTCAAAAAATAGACATTTTAATTTTTTTTTAATGTTTTCCCTGACTTTAATCTGATTTTCCTTGACTTTATGGTAACAATGTCATCCTTTCCCAGACTTAAAGGACACAATGTCAACATTTTCCAGACTTAATGGACGAAATATCAACATTTCCCAGACTTAATGGACGAAATGTCAACATTTCCCAGACTTAATGGACAAAATGTCAACATTTCCCAGACTTAATGGACAAAATGTCAACATTTCCCAGACTTAATTGTCAAAATGTAAACATTTCCCTGACTTTTCCTGAGGGTATGAATCGTGTGTATATGTAGAATGAGTCTTTCGTCAGTGCTGAACTTTTTTTTTATTTATCAATTCTGCTGATTATTAAAAAACATACCGCAAATATCCAAAATCGAACGCGTTATTTTGATATTCGTAAATTTTTTTTAAATAATCAGCGGAAATTATGAATAAACACAAGTTCGTTCGAAAATCCAAATTTGAGTGAATTGCACGATTTCGCCTTCCATTTAGGATTTTTCCAAACTTAATATATTTTTTTACATATACTTGTTTTAGAAACAAACAAGTTAAGCACTAGCGAACGACTCATTCTACAGATGGTGATACATAAATTTAGCTGTTATAATAATTTTCAAAGCAAAATTAGGTTCGGAAATTATTTTGCATGGTGGCAATTCAAGTGTTGGATTTCATGTCAAAGTCACGCGTTGAAAGCGTTGTTTAGTTTAACAAATACAGGTAATCAGATCGCGCTATTTGCGAGTCATCCCATTTAATGAACAGATAAACACCGATTATTCGAGTACTAGCTTGACGGTTGATGGCGCCCCGCGTGCAATCATGACCACGTTAATGACCCACTTTTCAGTGTGACTTCACGTCGTTTGCCTCCATTAATCCCCCGCTATCGACTTATGGTAACCCTGGTAAAATCCACTGCAACCGCTTATCCCAATCAAGTCTCCGATTCCAAAAAATCACCCAACATAATGTACATGTAACTGCACTGACAGCCCTTATGGCCAAACCTGATTGCAAGCTGGTGAAAACTGATTGCAAACAGAAAACTGGTAATAAATTGGAAGTAAACTGATATACAGCGATGGCTACGTACGGTCCACGGATATACACAGTACATGCACATGAATGTATTATTAGATACCAATTGTAGGCCTGGGAGTGGGTCCAAGCAACATTGCATCCAAACATGTTGCCACCAAAAGACTGATTTGTATCCAATAATACATGTAGTCTGATTTATATCTAAAATGCATCCCACCAAAACTGATTTGTATACATCAAGACTGCATTTGTATCCAAAACGTAACCTTAATGTTCACTTTGGTATCAGAATGTATCCACTCTACACGAATCAATTCAGTGATATCTATATGTAATGGTAAAAAAAAATCACGTTGCCTAACTCTTCCATCTTTTTTTACAATTGACACATTACATGTTTTGAACATTATAACTGTCACGTGAAATTTGATTACTGACACCAGACATCATTCAGTGTGACAGGAAGATCCCTTCCATAATAAACAAAAATTAAGTGTGTCCACTTTGCCCCAAAATAGTTATTCTGTACCCATTTGTATCCAACATTTCAAAATGTATCCAAATTCCCCTTTTCTATATATCCACGCCCCCAGCCCTGCAATTGCATGATTTCTGACAAAAACTGACCTCAAGAGTTGCTCACTGACATGTCATTGTAGGCAATCATTTTAGGCGGCTATGTTATTGATGCCAAGTAGTTGTAAACTGATTGCAAATATTGTCAATGTCCGTTATTAGGGTAAAAATCAGATCTTCCATCAACCAATCGATCATATGTGCTCCACACGAATGAAAACAGGTTATTCATGGACGCAAACGTGTGTTATCAACATTAATATATTAACTTGTCACAAGAATAATGCTGGTCCCTGCTGCAAGAATTTATGTTTTTTGTGATTAACCTGACAAAGCAATTTCTGATTTACCTGCCCCTAACCGCCAGGCAATCACTGCCAACCTACGAGCAGTTAGTAGTAGCCCGCCATTTCATATTGTACACTGCATCAGGGACTCTACCAAAGTGCACCCCCAATATTTTGCAATTAACAATACTACATGTAGTTGCGACCAAACTAGTTGCAAACAGGTTAAATTTGAAGCAATCAGTGCTCAATCAGTTATCCAATACAGGGCTTCCCCATCGGTGACATTTTCGACTTCCCTGTCTTTTCAGGTTTAAAAACAAATTTCCCTGACCGCATTGACTGATGACTATTCAAAAGTACGACATATGCCAATGTTCGGAACGCCGTACTTATTGCTTCTTACACATAAACAGGAGACATAACAAATTTGCACCAGGAACCAGCATGTTTCGATTTTTGTTAAATTGACAATTTTACTATCAATTTCTTCCACATTTCTGATTTTTGTGTTAACCCATACAGTATATTGCTGAGTTGAATTTCCCTGACTTTTTTCAAAACAAATCCATCTTCCCCGTAATTTCCTTGAGCTTGATCTGAAACTTGTAAGGTCAACTTCATTTGGTCCAACAACTACTGTATTTGATGAACTCTGTTAGTGTTCTCATGCTTCAATTCGCTTTCAAAAATAACTTGAACGACAAAAGTTGAACTTAAGTTGGCTTTTATACCAACAAAATTTCCAGTGCCAGTCGAAGGCCAGCTCAGATACTTGTACATGTACATGTATTTGGGCTATGGAAACATGTATGTCATAAAACCATTCTAGCAAAAACCATTGTTGATTGAATGGTTTCGATTATTTGATAGTTAACCGAAACGACGCCATGCCCCAAATTTCTGATATCGCTTTGCACCAACTGTTTTCACACCCAGATTTGGGTAAACTATAAAAGGCAAGATCTACTTCCATCAAGGTACAAGCTCAACAACACCCAAAGACTCAGCAAGCAACCAAAGCCTGTTTATCAGCCAAACCAAAGATGCAATCTATGGCTTTTTGGCTCATGATGTCAGTACTGTGCATGTCAGCCATGGCGCTCCCTGGCCACCATGGCGCTGGTGGCAGCAACAGCAACATTTACCACCTACAGCAGACTGACCACAACGGCTACTCCGGCCCCTATCGTTTTGGCTACACCGTCGATGACCACTACACTGGAGACTACCATGGGTGCCATGAGTCGGGCGATGGCGCTGGTGGCGTCCGAGGCAGCTACCACCTGAGGGAGCCCAATGGCCGCATCAGGCGTGTGGATTATGTGGCTGATTATGCTGGCTTCAGGGCCACAGTTGATGGCGTCCCCCATGGCTACTCCAAGGGCAGTTACCATTAGCGCCATGGCAAGAAGTGTTGACATTGGATTTCTCTCCAACGACTTCTGGTCCATTGTATTTGCTGTGCAAATCTCCATTTCCCAATTAGCAATACATGTAATCAAAATACGGATGTACATGTATTTTACAAAATATTGTATACGAGCATTTATTAAAAATACCAACTTAACTATAATTTCAAGATCTTTTTTGTAAAACGGAGGGCATTGATTAATGGCAGAAAACCAACATTCTATTTTCTACCTTGGCCTACCTTGGTGGCTTTAAATGATTTCAGACAAAGTTTGCTGAAACAATTCTTCACAACTGAAAGGAAGATGTCATGATAAGCCTTGTTCTAAACACATCCATCAACATTCTTTTCATACATGTAGCTAGCATGAAACTTCTGAAAATATGTTGTTCCAAAAAAAAATGTTTCACATTATGACCTAAGCTGTTGTCGATACAAGTTATATATTAAAATTCAAGGTTTAAAGGTTTTCTGACAATGTCTGCTGAAACAATTCTTTACAACTGACAGGAAGATGTCATGAAAGCCTTGTTTTAAAAACATCCATTAAAATACTTTACATACATGCGGCTAGTATGAAAGTTCTAAAAACCTCTAGTTCCAAAAACATAACAAAAAATAATGTTGCACATTACGGCATAAGCTATTGTCGATACAAGATACCTATTAAAATATTGGAAATGTGTGACATGAAAACATGATGCATGCATGCATAATATAACTTTCGCATGTAACACATGTATTGCATGTGTCTGACAGGTCTAATAAATTTCCCATGACTGGCTAACAAATCATTCAATAAATCATTCAATAAATATGCTAAACATCGTTAAAATAAATCTTAATAGCAGTGATCTTGATTGATTGCCAGCTGACACAGCAATGTTCAGCTAAACGAAGTCGAAATTTATTACAATCTTAATGATTTTGCTTTTTAACTAACTGGTGTTGCAGAGCTAAATTCTGTCATAAGAAATTTAGATCAGAAGCATCAGATCAGGGAAAACTGCATATTTCTATTCTGACCAGTTAATTGATAGTGAAATTCCTAATTAAGAAGATGCATTTCTCATCAACACGTGCTTTTTGAAAGAAAATTGTAATGTTTTCACGAGGGCTTGTCTTAAACGTTGTAAAAACGTCCACCACGTAAATAGATAATGGCACTTTCGATCGCTCATAATCAGCACATGTTTTATTGTTTACTAAATTAAGCATAATTGGAGCAAGTGTTGCTGTGGGCGTTGCTATGGGAACAAACAGCGATATTTTAACAATATGCACAATGTACTATTCCAATTAATCTTTTTTTTAAATAATGCCATCATAGTACACGGGTTCTTCACTTGCAGGCCATCGATTGAAATGTTTCGATTTCTTCGTGCATTTTTGGTTTAATGGAAAAGGCGAAAACTGTCAAATCTCATCATGTTTTCTTGAGGAGGTCATTAGTAATTTCAAATTTGTCCCTTAAACTACATGAAGTAAAATATAAAATTTGTCTTCAAATTTGTCGACAATTTACCAAAAAATGTCTGTAAAAAGTCGACTTTTGACAACCCCCAGCCCCTCCAATCCATTTTCCTCCGAAGTGTACATGTCACTCCCTCCTTCCCATTCTTGGTTTCCCCTCAAAATCTCATGTCGATTTCCCTGACTTTCCCTGACACCTTCTCAGTCATTTCCCTGACATTTTCTTTAAATTAAAAAAAAATTGATGGATTTTATCCCAATTTGTAATAGATGATGATGAGTAATCATGAATTGGTTGATGCTATCTTAATTTGTCTGATATCTTCACGAATTCCCTGACTTAAAGTCATGTAACTCATCTAAACAATTATCAGTACCCAGCAGGTCCCCCATGGAAATGAAAATGCATTTCAAGTGTGAAATGAATTACGAATTGCAAAATATATTGCAAATGCATTGGTCGTTTTTAACCCAACACCAAATACATTTGGTAATGCAAACAAAAATGCATTTCACTGACACAATATACTGACTTGTGTATTTCAGTTCACAAATTTGATTTCATTGTCAATTCTAATTTATTTATTGAATAGTATCGATGTTTGTTTTTAAATTCCGAATTGGGATTTTTTTAAACCTTGAAATAATGAAACATACCAAAGCTTTTTACATTCTACAATGCATAGACATTACACAACGCATTACAGAACACATTCTCCAACACACACAATACAATGCAAAATGCATTCCACAATGTATACAAACGCATTTTGAAGTGCATTTATCAATAGTTTGAAACTAGTTTTTCTCAATCTAAAGACATTTGAAAATGTATTTTCCAATGCATGTCTCATAATGCATTTCTAAATGTATTGCCATTACATGTGGGGCACCAGATACCAAATAATGATAGGTGGCGCCACCTGTGTCACGGATAAACAAAACCGCAAAAACACGGATTTCGCGAAGTTACCCACCCAGAACAGCGTAAAAAACACCCCCAACCCATTTTGAATCAGAGCTACCCCACACAAGTGCTTATTGTTCACCAAATTTGCCTCAATTCGTGGAAAACAACACCTGAGCCATAATTCTAGACCCGCCCTCGAGTGGCACTGAGTGAAACCACGTTTTTCCTCGTCATTTCTCGCAAATAAAAGGCCAGGATTTATTCGGATCTAACTCACAACATCGACCAACTCAGTAAGAGCAACTCTGTCAAAATCACAACCCAAGATGCAGTTTACACATTTCGTCGCCATGGTGGCAGCACTATGCATGGCAGCTATGGCGCTCCCTGGCCACCATGGCGCTGGTGGCGGCTCCAGCAACATCTACCACCAGCAACAGACTGACCAGTACGGCTACTCTGGTCCCTACCGTTTTGGGTACACCGTCGATGATCACTACACTGGCGACTACCATGGGCGCCATGAGGCTGGTGATGGCGCTGGTGGCGTCCGAGGCAGCTATCACCTAAGGGAGCCCAATGGCAGAATCCGCCAGGTGTACTATGTGGCAGACTATGGTGGCTTCAGGGCCACAGTCGATGGCGTCCCACATGGCTACTCCAAGGGTGGTTACTACTAGTTATGGTCTTCATCATCCTGAATCATGTCATAACCTTCAAGTCATTGTATATCATCATCATAGTTGTCCAAATCCATCGTTTAAGAGCGTTATGGAGAGTCTTATAGTTACTTAGTAGCTTTAGCATGTTACTGATGTATTGATTCGAGTTATTGATGTAATGTACGTTCCCATCCTTTGCCAATTGGATGTATGGGTCCCAAAAATAGTGATCAAATATTGTCTTATTAAATAAAGTACATGTTAATTCATACTGATGATTCATGAGTTTCAAAAAGTTAACACGCCTTATAATTTCGATGAAAAAAATTATGATCAAATTATAATCCCAAATTAGTTGCAAATTAGATTGGTAAATGCAACCGTTTCCAGCTAATTTGGAGTTATAATTTCTTCATAATTTTTTTTATCAATAAGATTCACTTAGCATACTAATTTTGGCGCAAACTCATTTCTTTGATACAAATTTAAGCACGAGGATAAGTATCTTGCCAAACAACTTATATTTGTTGGCAAAATATTTACTGCACGTTCTGGCGCAATATAATCAACTTTCACAACTTAAAACAGCATTTCTTGTGTTATAACTAATGAAAAATTCATTAATAATGACTTCTCTACCCCCAAAAGATTTCAATGATTTCCATGGGGTGCCACTGGTAAATCATATGGGTGGGAGTATCTCACCAGGGTCTCTGCCAAAGTGTGAATTTCGATGCAACCTGCTCTGTATGCCACCATGGGCTATGATGTAGTGTGGATTTCCACGCAGGGACGCCACTGGTAAATCATATTGGGGGGGGAGGAAATCACCAGGGGCTCTGCTGTAGTGTGGATTTCCATACACCCTGCTCTGCGCGACACCAGGGGCGCAACTTGCAAATATCTAGCTCAATACCTACTGGCTGGGTGTCTACCAGTCATGGAACTCATGGAAAAGTCATGAAATGATATTCAGGTCACGAAAGCCATGGATACGTCATAAAGTTACAAGATGGTCATGGCATTTTTGGCTTTTCACTGATTCACAAAATATAAATTCGGGTTTAAATTCTTTATTTTATTGGCCAATAATTATCTCGCCACAGTGGTAGACAGAGTTTCTGAAAATCGCTATTCAGTCATGACAGAAAACTTGAACGACCCAATGTTATAATAGCATGGCGATTTTTTTGAAGAAATGAAAAAGTCATGGAATTTTAAAAACCAAATCTTTTAATGTAGACAGCGTGCCTGGAGGTTCCAAGAAACCCAGAATCTATCGTGTTAAAGATTTAAAAAAAAAATTCGCTGACCTTCCCTGACCAACCCAAGTAAATTTCCCTGACTCTCCCTGACCTTCCCTGACCAACCCAAGTAAATTTCCCTGACTCTCCCTGACCAACCCAAGTCAAGTTCCCTGCCTTCTCCTGACCAACCCAAGTCAATTTCCTTGACTTGGTAACACTATACATTCTGAAGGAAAAACATGACACTTGTTAAACTGCCGAATTTAAACCATCAGACTTTCCAAAGTCTGTCAAATTGAACCTTCTTCAGCCACGCTGACCAGTCCATACCATGCAAAGCAGAACCAGTAGGTCCATAGCACGCAGCTTCCAAGTTTGCGTGCCAGCGCCAAACAAACCAGCTGGGGATGAGTGATGGCCATCAGCCGGCGACCCCCAGCAGCGATAATGACGACCATCTTGGAGGACTTGGCCTGTCCAGGTGGTGGGACAGCAATTTTACGACTTGTTCGGCAAAGCACCCCCCACATTTGGCACTATATTCCCATGGGCTCGCGAGAAGAAGCCCATTCCGAACGTGTCATTACACCTTGTCCTTCCAGAATGTCCACTTGGGTCGTAACGTGCCAGATTTATGTCCAGAGCATAAAACGTTTGTCAGTCATATTAAGATGCTGGGACGGGCTGTAAAAAGCGCCAACTGTGAGGAACGACTCCAAACAATAAATAAATACTACTAAAATTAGCATGACACCACCTCAGGAGCCGATCTACAGCGTGGCCAGAGTCCATCTACCTCTTGTGTGTTTTATGCGCAGAATGATAATGTCCATGGCTTTGGTCTCTCTCGTTAGCCAATCAGCGGCAACTGTTGAAACCCAACGGAAAAAGATGGTTGATATCTGGTAATATCTGTTTCAAACTTATCCTGTTTCCAATCTGTTTCCATTCTGGTTGCATACGTGTTGCAATGAGGCGACAACTGATTGCAAAACTACTGGTAAATTGGTTACCATTCTCTCACATAGAAAACTATTGTAACACTGTTTGTAGATTTGTGATATCTAGCTGGTTCAAACTTATCCTGTTTCCAATTACATATACCGGTTCATGCAGTTTGGTTGCATACGTGTTGCTATGAGGCGACAACTGACTGCAAAACTACTGCATGGTAAATTGGTTACCATTGCCTTACATAGAAAACTGTTGTAACACTGACTGCAAACTGATGATCATTGCTTAACACATAACCACATTGCAACAAGTTTGGTTGCAGGCTCAGATTATAACTGATTGCTAAATGGTTGCATACACGATTGAAAACTGCTTGCAAAATGGTTGCATGCACTGTTGCTAAAACTGAAATGTTAGTGGTTTCAAACACGGTTTGCAACTACTCTCGTTACAGACAGATAGCTGCAAGTTAACTGATTGCAACTCGTTGCAAGACTGGCGGTAAATTTGTTTGACACTGCTACTTGATTACAACCAGTGTGCGTCCTGCTTCCAATTACTTGCACATGTAGTTTAGTTGCGTAAGTGTTGCAATGAGGCGACAACTGATTGCAAAGCTAGTGGTAAATTGGTTACCATGCTCTCACATAGAAAACTTGTATCACTAACTCCAAACTGATAATACCCGTTTAACACATAACCACATTGCAACAAGTTTGGTTGCAGGCTGGTGGTTATCAGATTATAACTAATTACTAAATGGTTGCATGCCCGATTGCAAACTGATGCTAGTAGTTTCAAATATAGTAAATGGGTTTGCAACTAGTCTCGTTGCAGACCTATAGCTACAAGCTAACTCACAGCAACTCGTTGCAAGACTGGTGGTAAATTTAGTCAGCACCGCTACTTGACTGTAACCAGTGTGAACACTGGCAACATTCGCAATCTTATTTGCAGTGGTCAAATAGTAAACACTTTGCAACAAATTTGCAATCAAACATGATAAGCAGCCAATAAATTCAATCATCCAACAATTCACATGTTGGTCCACCTACAGAGAGTAAATAACTATTGTGTGTCATAGTCCAAGTGGTCAACATGCAACATACAGAGGTGGTCAGCTTTGGAGGTTCTACAGTAGTTATATACAAGTCCTGTCTAAACATTTCCCTCAGTGTAGACACGCATATGAAAACATAATGAAGTTTCACCAAGACACCGGGAAGCAAGCGCATCGCATTGCTCTTTCGTGCTCGTAGGTGGCAGCACCGTAGACATCACGTTACGGTGAAAACGCGCATAGTGCAAAAAATTCACTTTCGGTCAGAACAATGGCCTCCAAACGACTCCACACCCACATCAACCCTCCAGTTCAGCCCCTCCAAAGCGTCCTCTTGGCCAATAAAAGCCGCTGAAGCGAACCAGCAAAACTTCCAGTCCGCTGACTTCAGCGACTGCTGTTGCCTCGCAGACGCTGACTTGAGCCGATCTTAGCTCCAGCAGCCCGGAAGCCCTTCCGTCATCTTCCTTCCCATCGCCTTCGCTCTCTCTTCTCATTACGCCATTATCTTCCGGTCTATCACTTGCGTCAACTTCCGACATTTCCCTCTGGCAGCCAAAGGGTTCGGGCTGCTATCGGTCCCATCGACACATGCCATGTCACGTGTGACGTTCTCGCATTTCACGTCTGACTTGGCCAGCAGCCATTCCCGTCATCAGCAATGAGGGAAGTGGCTCTCTGGAGGAGAAATGAGACAGAAGTCGATCTGTTAATGTGGCAGAAGCGATCCCAAACAGCTTTCCAGAATGAGACAGTACAGCAGTAATGGTCATCCACTTGAGTCAGAGCGCCTGTTGGCCGTTTGGAATGTTCAAGAATTATGTCACCACCAACTCACGATTTTCAGAAAAGTCATCAGCCGTCATCATTTTCAAAACACTCCCCTACCATTGTTGGCATCATCATTGCCCATTGCGATTTGGGAGCATTTTGTGAAGTCTGGGATAAATGTTGATTAAAGTCCCATTGAGGTCCTTCAAGACATTCAAGAAACCCAATTGTTAATTGCGTAATTCTTAGTAAGGGCTAGGCTTAGACCTCAGGAAGCTCCATGGAAGCCCCACTGGAATTCCATTGAAGTCTGTGGAGTCAAGCTGAAATCTAAGTCAATTCAATTCAACTTTCAATTCAACTTGTGATTGCTTAGCAATTTCTAAAGTCTGGGGGCCCACTGAAGTCCTTGAAGAATTTCAGGAATCAATGACTGAAGTCAGCAAGTCCTTGAAATTCCTACTGGAACCCCATATTGATGTGTTGATGTCTCACTGGCTTCCTTTAAAATTGTCAGGAAATCCTTGTCAAATGAGAAATTCCTAGTTAGAATTTGACTGAAGTCAGGAATAGGAATTCCAGGTAGTCCCGAAGTTCGATTGAAGTCCCTTTGGAATTCAGCTGCATTCAAGTCAGGCTTGAGTCTTTCAAGAATTTCAGGAAATTTTTGTTATTTGCGGAATTTCTTCATTTCTCAGGACATCCATGAAGTTCCTAAAGAACTTCAGGAAGTGCGGAATCCCTCCAAAGGATTAGACTGCGAAATCAGGAAGTCCATTAAGTCCCACTGGAATCATTAATGCATGAGAAGACATGCTAAAGCTCTGGAAGTCTCAGTGATTTCCTTCAAGAACTTCATGAAGTCCTTGTTAAGTGCTGAATTCTTACTAAGGATAGATTGTAAAGTCAGAAGTTCTTGAAATCCGATTGCAATCCTTGAAGTCCCACTGTCATCAATAATGTATGTGAAATGTCAATAAAGTTCCATTGAAGTCCATGTTAAATGCGGAATTCCTACTAAGAATTGAGTCATGAAGCCAGAAAGTCCTTAAAGTCCTGGAAGTCAGTGAACTCCTTCAAGAACTTCAGGAAGTCCTTGTGAAGCGCGGAATTCTTTATTCTGGATTAGATTGTAAAGTCAGAAGTTCTTAAAATCCCATTGCAATCCTTGAAGTCCCACTATAATCAATAGAATTGTTCCATTTGAAGTCCATGGTACGTGCGGAATTCCTTCTAAGCACACAGCGGTAAAGTCAGGAAGTCCTTGAAGTCCCATTGAAATCTTTGAAGTCCCGTTGAAGTCATTGTAGTCATTGAAACCTATGTACTCAGGCCCAAGAAGTCCGCAGTCAGGTGTATACTCAATTCTTTAGAACTGCTAACCCTTCGTAAATTTGTATCAAAACTAGATCAGAACTGCTGATGTTCTCCAAAAGTTGTTGATGACAGTTGGGGGTGCCAAACTGTCAGGATCTGCCCCAGGGGCTGGAGCGTGTGTTCGGTGGCGAAATCATTAATCGGGATGTCAAAAATTGGCCAGGACACCCCGCTGGAAAAGGTACATGGCCAGACGCTGGGGGAATAAATGGCGTCAAAAAGCGAAAATTCAAAAAAAATCAGAGGGGTTGAATTGGGGTCTTGATGGCGAGTAAATTACCATCGCATTAAATTACAATTTTTTTCTTGTACATCTGACATTAATTTTCCTCGCAAGTGTCAGCCATCTTAACATTCCAAGAATTCGATTTGTCACCGGCGCGTAAGAGTGGAACTAATTTAAATACATGTACATGTAAAGGGAGGTTAAGAAAGAGGTTTTTTGAATTGATGTGCGATTTATGCTACTGAATTGCCCAGATATCGTGATCCAGACTTGGTAAAACATTCCAAATTGTCATGTTTCTTACATGTCAACGTACCAAAATGACTTTAACATGTCAGATAAAACGTCATGTTTCACCTACTTCACCTACTTTTGTCATTCCTAAAAATATCATGGCAAAAACATGTTATTTGTTGAAAGCCCTGTGGCATCTCACAAATGGTCAAATATTCTAAATTGACATGTTTCGGGCATGTCAACATGCCAAAAATGACCAAAACATGTCAGACACGCGTTTATAACGCCAAGTTGCATGTTACCACTTATTTCTGTTTTTCGAAAAGCAGCATGGCATGGAAGATGTTATTATTTAAAAAAAAATAAGATTACAATTGTATCTTAGACGTAGTAAAATACGACAAATTGTCATATTCATGACATGTCAACATGCCAACAATGACAAACGTCACAGGCACGTCTTGTTACATGTTTTAAGTGATTTTTGTCCTTTCAAAAAACAGTCTGGAAAAAGCACGTTGTCAATCGAAATGATATCTAATACCTGGCCAAACATTTCAAATTGTCTTGTTTCTATTTCAGCATTCCAAAAATGATCAAAACATCACGCAAGTCATGTTACATGTTTCAACTGATTTTTGTTAATTAATTCAAAAACATTTTGTTTGTCGAAAGGGTAACTCAGACATTGAAAAATATTCCAAATTGCCATATAACTGGCATGTTAGCCATGGTTTTCAACAGGCCAACAAAGATAAACATGTCCAGCACACATTTTAGTACGATAAGTGATTTTTATTATTTCAAAAAACACCTTTTAGGTCAAAAGATGATAAAAATGTGTTTAAACACGTCACTTCATTTGTTAAAACGGGTGCTTACACGCTGGTCATTATTTGCACGTTGAAAACCATGGTTAACGTAGCAGAGACATGACAGTTGGTATCATTTTACAATGTCTTAGATCTCGACAAATTAAATGGTTTTGTCATGCTGTATTTCGAACCGACAAAATTCAGTTGAAACATTTAAACATGCTAGACAAAAATTGTCAACATGTTACCAATGATGCATCTATGACAAGCTCACATTTCACTAAGTTACTTTACTCTATCATTGTCATTACAACAACATACAGTATTAGAAAACATGAATGACTGCATAATCTACTCTTCCTAGGTACGAGTCGTACCAAGTCCTTGCTAGTGTCACTTGACCTGTGACATGTATCTCAACACGTTATGTTGCATGTTCCAACTTATTTTTTCTACTATGACCTCACATTCAGAAGATTGCACGTACATTGACCTAAACTTTTTGTCCAACTCCATCAATTCCAGGAATTGATGAATTGCCCCTGTGCCAAACTTTACAAGGAACATGGCAAGTGCATCAAATCCCGTCCCGGGCCATAATCCGCCATAACATACGACCAATCAGCGAGGGGGTGCACCTGACGTCCTCCTGATGAACAGCCAGCGCCAGAAGGCCCAGCTGCGCCACTCGATAAGGAAGGGCGACAAGGACAAGTGACAAATGACGCTCCATCCAGCGGACGCATAAACACAAACAGCATTAGCATGCTAATCCCCTTAGCGACATCAATCCTGGCAGTGACAGGTCGAGGCAAAAGGTACGTGTCGATCTTGATGGGTTATTAATCGAGGTATTTGGGAGGGGAAGACGTTGGGGCAAGGCGCCAGAGGGCGCTGCCACCAACAGGAAGTGAGTCATGTATCATGAAAGAATTCGATGGATCTCATTGATCCACAGTACGTCTATAGTATACATCAGACTGGCCGAATCTTCAATTCAATTTCCTGACTTTTCCATAGCAAATCAATTTCCTTGACTTTTCCAGCTAAAACCATTTCCCTGACCTTTCCAGGTTTTTCAGACACTTCTAGGAAAATTTCCGGACAATTCAAAACAAACCCTTATGTATTTGGCATGTGTTGACTTCAAAAAGGACCAAGTCGAGGATCATTTCAAAACCTGGGAGTCATCACTTCGTTTGCATGTTGTATTTCTGTTCTTTTCAAGAATTTAATGTACGGGAAACAATGTATAGTTGACAAAATACCAAGATCAGATGGGAAGAGAAATGAAATGTGTCATTTTAAACCTCATGTACAGTGCATGTATGGCGGAAATTTTAGATCGTTTAGATAACGAAGTGATAGATTTCAGACCAAACTTTTGCAAAAAACAATTAAGAACATTAAAGACTAAGGGAATGCCATATGCTAAATTATTCAAAACTTATAAGAAATAATAAGCTTTAGCATATTAATATTAACAACAATGCATTTTTGTAAACTTCTTTCGAAATGTTAAAAAACTATTCATAATGATGGAATCGCTGTACGCGGAATTTTTAGAAAAAATAGATCACAAATACAGCTTTTCTAATGCTTTTCTGAGACATTTCCAGACACTAATGCTTTTCTGAGACATTTCCAGACACTATTGAATTTCCCTGACATTTCCAGACACTATATGAATTTCCCTGACTTTTCCAGACCAACCAATTTTCCAAGCTTTTCCAGACCAAATCAATTTCGCCGAAGTTTCCAGACCAAATCAATTTCCCCGACTTTTCCAGACCAAATCAATTTCCCTGACTTTTTCCAGACCAAATCAATTTCCCTGACTTTTCCAGGTTTCCATATGGCCAGTCACCCTAGAAAATGTTCTGCACCTCAAAACAATCATGACCTACAACCCCTAGCAAATGCATCAAGTTTTACTCCTAAACAACCCTTGAACAACCTCTCGTATGCAAATACACAAGGTGCATTACAGACAACAAAAACGGTGACGGGCGGAAGTCTTCCTTGACCCAAGGAGGAGATCCTTTGTTGGGCAGGTCATAAACGTTGGTCAAACAGGACGTCACGTGCTATTGTATGCGGATGAGTCAGGTGTGAACGGTGGGGGCGTGGCTTCTCATTACCTGACCAAGGTTCCAATAATGGGGGTGCATTACTGGCAGGTGTTCCATTGTTTAGCGATGATAACAGGTTGGGTCGAGGGCCATTTTCTGTATACTTTTGCACTTTTTAGCATCAATATAAACAAAGTGCATGCAAACACTAGGTTGGTTGCAACGTGTTGGGAATAAAAGTTATGAGTTTTAAGACCAAAAGGTTGATGGCAAAAAACGAAAGCAAATGAAGTGCATTGGACTTGCACTAATAAGAGCTTGGAATGATATACTGTATGCGAAATTCATCATCCCTGTTGAGAACTGTTGCAACTGTATTATCAAGTGATTGGATCGTGTTTTCAATAAGCCAGAAACATGATACATGTAGTTTTAAAGTGTGTACATGTATTGTCTTGTCAAGCTGACAAGGTTAATAATATTGAATCCATTATGCTAACAGTATGCATCAATATTTTTCGACCTTTAAATAGGGCTAACCGTAAGTATTCAACATCAATACATTAATATTGCCCTAACCTCCCAAGAGAAACAACTATTTACTTCCAAAATCTGGAGATTGTCTGGTCAATAAAACTCTAATATTTGAAAAAAATGATGTTTTCATGTATGAAATCTGTAAAAATCCCCGGTTGAGGTCCCAGGGTAATTCAAGTCTCACTGAAGTCATTGATACCACACGGAAATCATCGATACCCATTGAAGTCATCGAAGTCGCATTGAAACTATCGAAGTCTCACGGAAGTCATCGAAGTCGCATTGAAACTATCGAAGTCCCACTGAAGTCATTGAAGCCGAAGTCAATGAAGCCCACTGAAGTCACTGAAGCCCACTGAAATCATTGAAGCCCACTTAAGTCATTGAAGCCCAATTAAGTCATTGAAGCCCAATGAAGTCATTGAAGCCCACTGAAGTCAAGCCCAATGAAGTCATTGAAGCCGAAGGAAGTCATTGAAGCCCAATGAAGTCATTGAAGCCCAATGAAGTCATTGAAGTCCAATGAAGTTATTGAAGCCCAATAAAGTCATTGAAGCCCACTGAAGCCATTGAAGCCCACTGAAGTCATTGAAGCCGAAGGAAGTCATTGAATCCCAAGGAAGTCATTGAAGCCCACTGAAATCATTGAAGCCCAATGAAGTCAAGCCCAAGGAAGTCATTGAAGCCCAAGGAAGTCATTGAAGCCCAAGGAAGTCATTGAAGCCCAAGGAAGTCATTGAAGCCCAAGGAAGTCATTGTAGCCCAAGGAAGTCATTGAAGCCCAAGGAAGTCATTGAAGCCCAAGGAAGTCATTGTAGCCCAAGGAAGTCATTGTAGCCCAAGGAAGTCATTGAAGCCCAAGGAAGTCATTGAAGCCCAATGAAGTCATTGAAGCCACCCTGAAGTATATTAAAATTCCACCAATCTCATTGAAGTCCCACCAATTTCGCCCCACCGACCCCACAAAAGCCCCACCGACCTCTTTGAAGTCTCATCGACCTCACTGAAGTCCCACCAATCCCATCGAAGTCCCACCGATCTCATTGAAGTACCACTGATGTCATTGAATTCTGGTTACGGACATCAATGGTTCTTCAAAACTCTGCCTTCTCTCACTTCTCCGAAGTCATGACACGAAGACCTAGACTCGGGATGCTGCGTATTAACGTTGTTGAAATCGACAGTATAACTGACCTTAAAGGCCGTTGTTTCTACTGCGAAATCCCACAAGAACCTTCCAGCATGGTTCCAAATTTGTTCATTCCATCAGCAAAAAAAGCGTTTCCTGCTGTCCATGGCTCACCGTGCGGGCTTTCCCATGCCCCGTTTTATCTCGCATATCTGAGTAGCCAATCAGTTAGCGGTGACAGACAGTGGCAAAAAACTTTAAAATGAACCATCCATCAGGCACCGCTGAGGGGGAGGGGGGACCCCCGCAGCACCGGGCTATAAGCGTATACGAGCAGGGAAAAAAAGGTAGGCCATGTTGAAATCTATGAAAAAGGTATGAAAAAGCGTGTAACCCGTTCCCGATAACATTGTTTAATAAGCGAACAATGTGCCATGAGAGCCAAACAAACGAGGAAAAGCCGAATTCGCGATGAAAAAAAAACAAAAGCCATTTTTCAAAAGCCTTGTCAAAACGAACGCGCCAGTGACAAATGAGAGGAAGACCACCTGGTGAGGTACGAAAAATGCCACGAATGTAAAGCGTTCATATAGCATGTACCGTAGCTGTGCTTGTGTATCGAACATATTTGGGGATGTTCAAGTATTATGTGATCACAAAATCGTGATTTCAGGTTCCATCCTGTGTTGTTCAGCTTGTTCTACAGTGACTTTGAAGTTGTTAAAACGCAAAAATCCAGACGCAAGTACGTTTCGAAATCGGGCTAAAAGATGTTCGGAACGCGGAAAGGGTGCAACATTGATCCATAAGCTTTTAGTGCAATCAAATGTTCCTCGAAATTAAACTTCGTTCTAAATTTCAGCACTCTAGAACATCGGGAAGTCGCTCAAAAGTGACTTTGAAAGAGTTGAACCCATGTGATGGACAAGAACCCAGGTAATGGATAAACTGACAACGCTCAATTCTTCTTGACTTCAATGTTGCATTCAGTTCACATGTTCACCTACAGAATTACCAGAATATTCTCAAAAAAGCTTAGTGATCTCATACTGTCCTTCATACTTGAAGAAAATAGAACTAGTGAGATGGTGACTTGAAGATGGTATTTTTCAATGCACACGATCTATACATGTAAATACATTACAGTGTGCATTACATAGTACATTATCTCCAACACACATGATATACCGTACATGCATTTAAAAAAAATTTTAAATGCATTAGGAAATGCATTTTCAAATATATATTTCAATACAATTCGAAACCAAATTTGTCTCCATATACCGACATTTTAAAATGTATTTTCAAATGCATGCTTTATACTGTATTTCTAAATGCGTTACCCATTGCATGTGGGACGAGAAAAATCAGGAAAATTTCCATTAAATCGTGATTAGTCTTGGACCATGTGGAGAAATCTTCACAGCAAAGGAACATAGAATGAATCAAACAATGGCGCCTCATGCCCCATTAGAATAGTAGAGCAAGCCATAAATAAAAACCAAAGAGATTTAGAATTTCTGGTGTTTCCCCTAGAATCTTTTATCCATATTGTTTGTCTTTACCGAAACATCAACAAAGCTGCTTACGTTAGGAATTTCGAGGCGTTTTGTTGATAGATTGTGGAGAGGAAAACAGACATTTAGGCGAGCAGTTGCCAAAATACAAAAAAGCAAGCTTAGGGAGGAGTGGACCCAAAATTCGCTTTATTTGACAACCCATTTATAATTTTCGAACCCGCAGACATCCCAAGGGCACGAACAATTAATAATTGTAAGAATTAATTACCTACACATCTAACTCTCAACTCGCTAAATTAAATCCAACCTTGAACGCTGGGATCTAAACATGTGTAGGCCTATTCAAATTGCCCAACAGTGTTTACATGCGTTCATAATGTCAACTTAAATAAAGCAAGCATAAACCGAGTCGCTTATATAAAGTAAGATGTGGGTTTACGTGACAACACCACGTTTGCCACCTGGTGGTGATTGCAAAACAACTCAGAATCCTCTTGATTATCAAAATGCGCAGACATAGGGGGCGTGGTCAAGCTGCGTTTACTAAAACCAGATACAGCAGATGCAGATATAATGCTGTAAACGTGCTAAAATCCTGTTGTTTACATACAGAAAATGCACCATTGGGCACACTACACCATGATAACTATCAGGAAAAACAGCCGCCGCCCCCTTGTGGCAAATGTTAAGGCTATGTGAATGGATTTGGTCTGAAAGTTACCACAATCCCAGGAAACATGCAGTCATGTGTTCGTCTTAAGCATATTTACGGTGCCTGCATGCTATTTGCGACTTAGATTAAGTTACTTGGTTTCAGTGGCTTGAATCAAGCCACACACATGCAGATGCTCAAATCAAGTGGCTCAACTCAAGTTAAACCAGATGAACATGTTTACATGCATGTCTTAAACTAAAAATTGTAAATTAACTTCATGCATTCATTTGCATAGTGTACATTTCAACATTTTTTTGCTCTTAACTGAAGTACGCCATTTGCATTACTTCGTGCTATTCCAGTGTTCATCTTAAGTATATTTACGGTGTTTGCATGATATTTGAGACAGATACAGTGAGTTGGTTTGAGTGGCTTGAATCAAACCACCCCATGCAGATTCTGAGATCAAGTAGCTCAACTCAAGTTAAAAGTAGATAAACACGCTAGCATGCATGTCTTAAACTACGAATTTTTAATTAACTTAATGTATTCATTTAAACACAAGCTTGGTGCACGTTGAAGGAGCCGTATTTTGATCCCGAATGCTAGTTGCAGTCAATTTTCAACGAATGGAAAGCAATATGCTCCCACAGGGTTTAGCATATCGTTCGCTTCTTGCGCACTCGCCCATTACTAACAAGGGTTGATGCGAAAAACCAAGAAAACTCTTTTTAGATTAGAGGGTGGAATTTGGTCGTATAGGGGAGGGGCAAAGTTTGAGTCGAATTGAACGAAAGTTAGTTTAATCAATTATTTCGTACCATCTACAGTGTACATTTCAACTTTTTTGCTCTGAATGGAAGTACACCATGTGCATTACTTCGTGCAACTTTTGAACGTACGAATCGAGCATGATTTCACTCATTTCTTATTTATACATTTTCTTGATTCAAGTAATATCAGAAACGACTCGCAAAGCCGCATCCATTCGGTCGCCAATACCATTTTGGAAATGCGCCCGTCTAGACCATCAATTTGTATTTTTATTTCCAGAGTGAATTTGGCGTGCCGTCTGGAGTTCGTGATGTATAAAAATTGGCATCAGCTTGCCATTCCAATGGCCCAAGACAGACGGACGAATTTTGCTTTCAGATAAATTAGAACTGAGTGATTCGGAGGCGCATTTCTATATGCTGGGATCAAATCATAAAATGAGTGCAGTTCAATATTTGAACTGAGGCATTCCTTTGATTTTTTGGAAAACTAATAAAATGGAATGAGTTTAGCAGAACCTGAGCAAAGCAAATCCTCTCCATAACGACCATACACGAAAGCGACATTATCATGTACCGATAACTTGACCAGAATTCAGGGTGTCCACTTAAATTCTCAAGTCGATTTCCCTGACAACTTTTCAGCCATTTCCGTGACATTTTACATGAATTTTTTTTTAAAAATAATTAGTAAATTGCATTTCATTCCAAATTTTTATAAAAGGTTCTGACTAATCAATTGACTGCTGCAAACTATCTTAATTTCCCTGACATCACTTGACACTGTCACTTCCCAGACATTACAAGATAGATTCATTTCCCAGACATTACCAGACACTTTCACTTCGCTGACATTACCAGACACTTTCACTTCCCCGACATTACCAGACACTTTCACTTCGCTGACATCACCAGACACTTTCACTTTCCTGACATTACCAAACACTTTTACTTCCCAGACATTTCCAGACACTTTCGCTTGCCTGACATTACTAAACACTTTTACTTCCCTGAGATTACCAGACACTTTCACGTTCCAGACATTACCAGACACTTTCACGTCCCAGACATTACCAGACACTTTCACTTCCAGATCGGAAGAGCGT